>JADWQK010001807.1:0-17312 GCA_017933935.1 Sesamia nonagrioides
AACGAAGGTACAGTCGATTGTAGGCAATGACAAGTAGAATGTCGCTGACGTTGCACCGAAGTCTTCACTTAAGTCCACGAAGTCCGTGTCGTAAACACACAGTAACACTACAGATGTTTCTTCACGTAGTACTCAAAGTTTTCGTTACAGTTGTCGCAGTAGGTATTCTCAAAGATCGCTTCTTAACTGTCGCTGTTTTCGTATTGCTAGTCGAGTGTAGACTGACTCTGCGCCGGCGTCACGGCGCTATATATAGACCAGCTGAACATTCCAGATTCCTCTAGACGTAATAATAATACCGCATAACTTCGAGGACACCGCCCACGTAAGTACCTACGGTAATTCCCGGAAACGGGTTTCTAGAAATTTCGATGTCGACACTTTGTTGACAAAACTGTTGAGACCTGTACCATTCGATAGGCCATCCTAAGTCTAGTAATGCGTTTTTATATTGTACCTAGAAAATGTCTAGATCTGGGGAAATAGGGCTTAAAAGTGACACACTGCATGTCACGCGATATTGAACCTTATGCCATCGACATAAGGTCCATTCGTAACAATATCATATTAATAATTCCCTCTGCATCTACTGTCATGATCCCATTACCGATTTTTAACAATGTTTCCGCGTAATGACCTGAATGAATGTCGTTAAATAATCTAACTCGCATGTTTGTGGTTAATTGGAATTTTATGACATGGTCCCATATCTTAGACGATTTTAGACAAGCTTTTATTTCATATGCTGGAGTCCTGCTTTGTATGACTGGTAGTGTTTGCTGGAAGCCACCTGCTAATTAAATTACCAATCTTCTCATTATGCTCTTGCAGTGCCTTATATCCTGCAAAGTCCTATTGAGAGCTTCAATAGCTCCTCTCAAAAAAAAAAAAAAAATCAAAGCATTTATTTCAAATAAACCAGTTACAGGCACTTTTGAATTGTCAGAAGGTCGGTCAGTCAATAAGATGAAGCTAGTCGCCCATTCCAAAGAGTAGGTACCTATGGAGAAGAACGGGCAAGAAACTCCATGGACACTCTTTTAAATTTTCAAGCTATTGTTACAAATATTTGATTACATCATTCATGTTGAAATCAACCGTGTGAGAACGATGCAGAAATAAATTGTACGCCGAGAGCGTCCATTATGAAAACACAACAAAAATCAATTCAGAAATTAAAATACGCCGTGGCAGCTAAGAGATGACTAGTCCCTCCGACGGCGTCCGTTCACGAACATGACGAATGGATCAGCATCATTCAGCTCAACCATATTCAAGGGAACCTAATGACCCAACACACACGCCACCATCAGCGAGACATTTGAGTGAGCATGACATACTCTCAACAACCAGAGCACTATCAAGTCAATAAAAAAGACTAACCCAACAAAAAAATGCCTTACAGCACATTCGTACATTGTGCTCACACGTTTGCCATGCAATTATACAATACTAAGAAATTGAATCTACACAATGCTATGATAGTTTTGTCCAAGGTTCAGCAGCTCCAACAGTGTTCCCAAATACTAAGTTTAGCTCCTGTGTAGCTGTACAAGTGCCGAACACCTCTGTCAGCGATACAATTCCGTAACGTACAATATGCTTGGCTACATAGTGTGTAATACAGGCTTTGAATTAATAACATAATCAATTACATATTAAAACTACAAGAGGAAAAATCAGAGAACAATCAGTGTACAGAAATTGGACGCAGCTCAAGCCCAAGCCTTTTTGTCCTCAATATAATCCTTCACTCTATAAAATGCTTTCTGACACAACTTACGTTTAATGAAGGCTTTGAATTTATTCAGGCTCAGATCTTGAACCACCTTTGGAAGTCCATTGTAAAAATGTATACATTGGCATCTGAAAGAGCCACCTATTTTCTTGAGCCTTGTTGTAGGTACAATAAATTTGTGCCTGTTCCTAGTATTTATATCATGGACATCACTGTATTTTTTAAACAATTTTATATTTTTATGAGCATACAAAAGATTTTCATAAATATATTGAGACGGCACGGTCAGTACCTACATTAATCTCTTTAAATTTTTCTCTGAGAGAGTGTCTTTGTGCGACATGGTACACTCACCTTAAACTAACAACATACACTGGCACAGCGTCACGGCCTGACCACTATTTTTACTTCAATTGCAGATTGGGGATTCCTCTAAAGAAAGATGTAGAGGCAGTTTACTGCACAGGCTACTGCAATGTTCTTATCCTTTCTGACATGAGCCAGAAGAAGATTCAGCAATAAAGTTTTACCAGTGCCCCCCTGAGCATTAAGAAAGAAAAGTGCGCCATTCCCTGACTTTACTTCGTCGAATACAGTTTTTTGCTCCGGTAACAATTGTGGGATCATATCATTTACTTGCTGTTGCAATATAGTTTCATTATAATCTAGCTCTCTGGCGATGTCATTTACGCGTTGTGGGCTAATCATCCCAAATTCACTCAGTTTTTTACCGGTTATTTCCATAACATTAACATTTCCGTGTTTTTTCTATTATAATGAGAACCTCGTTATAAATGAAATCATTGTACGTTATGTACGGGTGTGTCATGCAATATTTTAAAATATCTTCTGCCATATCATTTTTGTATTTTTTCCGTAGCTATTGAGGATTGGAAACGCTGCGGCTTGAGATGAAGGTTGCAAACAACTCTCTTATTTTTGTAGGTAATCTGCATTGCACTGCTTCTATCAAGAAGCAGTGCAATGCAGAGGCATGGTTCCCTCCCAGTGATTTATCATTCTACAACAGACCAAGAACTTCAAATGCTTCTTTGTATGTTGCGCACTCTTGACCGTTCCCAATTTTAAAGTTTCTGTGGCAAGTTGGTCCACGAACATGGTGCAGGAACATTTTTAAACAAAAACACTCATAATTGCACACGTGAAGAGTATATACACGACCAAGAGCATCCCCTGATTTTTCCCCGTACCAGTTTTCGGAATCCAAAAGGGTTTTTGCAATTTGGTCGATTTGGCAAAGCTGGAAAAATGCGGTCAGTGTTGTCTTTGGCGGAGCGCGATCCTTTCCTGAAAATTACTTTCATTATAATACACACGCTCTCCATTTTCTAAATGCAAGGCCAAATGAGTGACATTGAGCTGCCTTTCATCATGTAATGGGAATCCTAAAAGTCGCCATGCTGCCTCATTGCTTGCACTTGGCGTATGATAGACGATCCAGCTTCTTGTATGAAATTGTATAAAAACAAACAAACTCTTTAGCTTTATATATTAGTATAGATGATATATATAAAGCTGAAGAGTTCGATTGTTTGTTTGAACGCGCTAATCTCAGGAACTACTGCGCGCTACGCTGCGACCAATAGGAGCGGAGCATATCTAACTCCACGCGAACGAAGTCGCTGGCGGCCGTTAATGTTAGATAAAATCAATACTAATTTATTTAAAGCTGATGTTTGTTTGAACGCTTTAATCTCAGGAACTACTAGTCCGATTTGAAAAATTATTTTTGCGTTAGATAGCCTATTAATCTTTCCTAGATTAATAGGCTATCTAACGCAAAAAATAATTTTTTGGCTTTAGGCTATATAACATCACGCTGCGACTAATAGGAGCGAAGCATATATGTATAAACAATTTCGAAACCTACGCGAGTGAAACCGCAGGGCGCAGATAGTATCCATATATTTTTATAAACTTTCGCATATTATTAGTAGGATAATATCTCCTTGTCTACATTTCTGTTTTACTTCTCCTTTCGCAGGTTTGCTGGAAGAAACGTCTTAAGAATTTTTTTTAATTATAAACTAGCCGAAACGTATTAAATATTATAAACTAACCAAAACGTAGTGATTACTTGTTCTGTGAAACTAGCACTTGACTGTAATCCCGCCTGATGGTAACTAAGCAGTGATGCAATCGTTGATTGTAAAGCGCGCTAGTTTATTAAGCCCATTCACTTAAAAAAATCTTAGTGAATAGGAAGGAAGACGGCAGTTGAGTGAGGTGGTGCAATGTTAAACCCAACAACATGACTAACGATGCTGCGCCAGAGGGAGATTGATGTGCAGACCCTCCATGACCAAACTCCCGACACAACAACATTTGACGCATTGTACTCGCCTACTCGGCACACATCACAAGATCACAACACAACTGCTCAGATCCTTCGTAAATAAGCACCACCTTTGTACTTAGATCTTAATTTTGACATTTCCTTATGTATTTTATTGTGTGTACATAAATTGTAAAATAAATATAAATGAATTAATTAAATATTAAACAAAAGTTGTTGCGCGTTTCAGATCCCATTTTTTTTAAATTTTAAATTCTTCTTCATGTTTAGTGTCAATTTGACTTGACATTTGACGTTTATCTTGGATACTGCTTTTCTTGTTGTTGTGTACATTGCTATCATTGAAATCACAGAGATTGAAATACTATGAAGATATGAAGTAAAACCATAGTAAAACTAAATATAAATCTTGCTGTTATATTTTACACATGACAATTTAATAATAGTGTAATGATATGGTATATAATATGAAGTAGATTGAACATGTAATGCAATTTGGAGACATACCTGTTGTGTTTCTTTCAAACTAAAAGCATTTTATAAAATGGATCGAAAAACAAGGCAAAGAGGAATCTATGTAACTGTAAAACAGAAAAAGAAGCTGATAGAATTAATGGCACAACATCCCGAGTTAATATCCGGCAAAGTGACCCAGGACTTCAATTATAGGGACTCTCAACGACTGTGGCATACCATCACTAATGAATGCAACTCTATACCCGGCGCTAAGAAATCTTGGAGGCAATGGAGAAAAGTACTAGTCTTGCTATTATATTATCTGTAAAATTCTGAATTTCTCTACAAATTAAATAAAAACATGCAGTATGCATGCATATGTATTTCCATTGCTATAATAGCTACACTCATACTAAATAATATTGACTAGAAAATACATTTCTAATTTCAGACTTGGCATGATTTGCGGTCAAAGACAAAGAAACGGCAGGTAGAATCAAATGGTCAGCTACCAAATTTAGTATTGATGCTTACGGCAGCGGAGCAAGAAGCCCTGGGCTTGAATGTATCATCAACAACAATTCAAACAACCGATCAAAATACAGAGTTTATACCTCTTGAAGATCATCACGATGAAAGCTTTGGTAATGCATTAGAGTCTAATGCCTCATATAGTGATCCAGAATCTGCACCTGAAGAAAAATTATTTACAGACTCTCCTGAAGAAAACATCACAAACCATAAAAATAACACAAAACGAAACTCTAAGCACAAAAACAGAGATTGCGCTTTTAATTGTGATCTGTTAGCAGCACAGGAACGACGAAAAGTTGAAATCAAAGAGGACTATTTAAATTTCAAAAAGGATTATTTACAACAGAAATTAAAATTGTTGAAAGAGCAAACTGAGGCTCTGAAAAGTATTGCTAAAGAACTTTGTGCAAACAAATAAGCATGTAGAAAATACTAAACGAAATAGCATCTTTGAATGGAGTGGAGTTGATGGAGACTGCTCCAGGTGGCAGTTTTATAGAATGCTTTCCAATGAGATGTTGGCTGTATATATACGGGGGATGAAGATGAATGGTCCCCTCATTGGACGCATTGGTTGACATTAAAGAGATTCTGGTGTTACATTGTGATACTTTACAATTTTTTAGATACTAGTCAAATGATTAGAATAATTATTGTTCTTGAAATTTAACCAGAAACTTTTTTAAGCTCATTATTTATTTTTCATTATGGTACAGACGACTGCACATCAAGCTGCTACAATCTGTTAGATTTTTTAAATAAATTTTCAACTTTATTCCTAAAGCATTAACACTCAAGGTTGATTGGGAATATTTGGCAGTTAGGAGTAGCATGACCTGCTATCGTCCGTATATGCTTAATGCATAATCAGACAAAATTTATATTGCAAAATTTATATGAATATACAATTTATGGAAAAATAACTATATATCCTATTCAATAAAGTGCAGTTTATGCTACAACATCAAACAATTTTTATAACATTGTGCCTGCTGAAATCAGCTTAATTACCATTAAAATAAAGTCAATTAGAAAAAAAAAATGGAGCTAGCGACCTGCACGGGTCTAATGCTAATAATTACACTACAGAAAAACTATGAACGTTGTACCTACATAAAAACAGCGGCCCGCCGGCGCCGCTCCCCGCCCCGGCCGATCGGTACCGCCGCAAACGCTGCGTCCCGTAATTTTTAAATCTGTAATATCTTCGAAAATATTCGTTTAAATCATATGCTGTAAAGGGCCATGTAGATCTATATTAAATCAACAATGTATTGAAGGTATGTAATTGGATAAAGATTATTGCTGTATTGGTAAAAATCGTTTCGAAAATTAGGCATTATTTATCGTAAAAATTAAATGACAAATGACAAAAATGTTGTTGTTGGATATCCATAAGAGATAGACATATACCATCGCAGAGTTTTCTGTAGACCTTTTCAATGTGTACAATGTTTAATACATTATTTTGATAAATCTAAAACCGAAGAGGGATAAAAACCGGGACCAACGGCTTAACGTGCTTTCTGGTCGTGCCTCGGAAAGCACGTTAAGCCGTTGGTCCCGGTTGCCATATGAACATCTAGTGGCAGTCGTTACGGGTTGTTAGAGCCCTCAAAAGTCTAACAATTGGTCTAACTGCAATGCTCAGATATCGCCTTCGGGTTGTGGAGGTCAGGCGGCAGTCGCTTCACGGAAAATATCGAAGTTTAGCCAAAATCAGCAGTTAGACTAGTAAAGCGGACCCCAGACTCCAAAGCTGAAAAAGCTGCGGATGCGACTGGGATTAACGCTGAGATGATGATGATGATGATCCATAAGAGATAGACATATACCATCGCAGAGTTTTCTGTAGACCTTTTCAATGTGTACAATGTTTAACACATTATTTTGATAAATCTCGTAGGGTTCAACCTGTGTTAGCAAAGTAAGCGAAAAAAAAAAAAATTACGACATCACATTAGAAACCTCAATCCTAAAAAACCATAATCTTGTTGTGGACATTCGAAACTTACCCATTAAACGATTTAAAAACTATATAAAGGCCAAACTTTGCAAAAAGGGGTAGGGTGAAAGAACCAGTGATGGACAAGACCCCAGTGATGGACACTTTTTACCTTTACTGAAAGAAAACAAACCTTGCACACTCATATTTTGGTATAGGAATACTTAATCTTAGAGACTGACCTATTATTCGGCTCTTAATTATACGTCAGTGCGATCGGCCGTTTTGTTTCAAGTTGGCGAAGTAAACATTAGACCAAGTTTGTGTTCCTCTGGAAAAATCCAAGTTTACTTATAACCCGCGCAGATAAAGAAAAGATCTGTAAATGGCGTCCGCTCGCATGCGTTCTCACTCACTCTCTATCGCTGTCTATACTCACACAGTGAAGTAAGCACTGCAAAAAAAAAATCATCGATCAGGAATTCAGGATTCGCTTTCCAAGCTACTTTGATGCACTAGTTGCACTCCGAGTTATCGTTAATTTCGTTGAGTTAAAGTCTCTGTTATTTTGTTGTTTTTGTTGATATTATTGTTTTTGTTGAGTTTGAACAATTAAACTCAAGAAAAACAACAATAAAAACAAACATAACAACAAACAAGTAAAATGTCAAATTTACGTTGTAAATAACAATAATTACAACGTAAATTTGACATTTTACTATCTTAGCATTTGGTTTGTGATTAAACAATGGCATGTTTTGTCAACCGTACTATAAGTATCCGCCGCCATTTTCAGATCTTTTCTTTATCTGTGCGAGTTATACATAATCGTTAAGAAGGTGAGTCTATTTTTTTTTTTAATTATATATTGTAACTGAATGCTAATTGATTTTAAAGCTAAGCATTGAAATGAGAGATATTATTCGTTTGTAATTATTCGTCACGCTCATTATCACGCATTTCTTAAGGTTAAGCCAGTGTCATTAACTGGTTCCGACATACATACTTTCTCCAGTAATGGACACATGTCCATAATAATTTTTTTTAGAACATTTTTGAGTTGGTACACCATTCTGATTCCTTTTTCCATGTAGTTTAATTGCATTTCTAAAATAAACAAATTAGAGTCCACGTACCAGTAAAGAACAAAGTGTCGATTACTGGATCCAATGAGTGTCCATTACTGGTTTTTACGTTTTCTTTCAGATGGCTCCAAGAAAAATCTATACGCCAGAACAGATGGACCATGCGGTGAAAGCTGTTCGCAATGAAGAGAAGGTTGCCATTGCTGCTAAACCATTTGGGGTGCCTCGTGTAACACTTTATAATAAAATATCAGCAAAGACTCCTATAAAGTGTACAAAGGGGCCTAACAATCCTTTTAAATGAGCATGAAAAAATTTTGGTTAGTTGGCTCTTACACATGGCTGAAAAACACTTTCCTATTTTAAAAGATTGCCTACTAGGCAGTGTGCATAAAATAATAAAGGATGAAATAATATCGAACCCCTTTACAAACAACAGACCTGGAAAAAAGCGGTGTAATTTATTCCTAAAAAGGCATCTAATTTTGACTGCAAAATTGCCGGAAAATCTAGGTATCTATGGCTCGGGACAACGTATCTAAAAAAGATATAAGAAAGCGGTTTCCATAAATAGATGGCTATTTAGAAGAAAATAATTAAAAAAAAAAATAGTCAAAGACCCAAACCGAATGTTCAATGCTGACGAGAGTAGATTATTTAATCGCCGAAATCTGGCCGTGTTATAGAAAAAAAGGGGATGAACATCTTTACTCTGAAAATCGAATAGTTTTATTTACCGGAAATGCTGCTGGAAAGCTTGCCCCACCCATGATAGTTTACAACTACGAACGAATCCCGTCACAAATCGCAGTCATCAGTGTGCCCAAAGAGTATAGTAAGTATATAATAGTGTGCCTGAAAATTGGGCGATAGGGAAGTATGAAAGTGGATGGATGTGCAGCAGCACATTCTATGAATACTATATGTGTATATGATGTGAGTATGTGACTAATATGTTCAACCCGTGGTTTGAAAAGGAAAAAATACGGAAGCCAATTCCATTTTTTTAGATAGCCACAAATCGCATCTTACTTTGCACCTCTCGAAATTTTGTGCACAAATGGCACTCAAGTTACAGACTATATTTAATTTTAATGATTACTTAAGTAGCTCTTTTAACTTAAATTAATATAATGATTCAAATTGAACTGTATTAATTTATTTTTCTCCTTACAAATCCCAAATACTTACTATATCAGTCATAATTTATGTTGTCCGGTGTCGATGACTGGATGTCCATTACTGGGTAACTGTCGGCCACTGGGTATGGACAACTGGATCCTAGGTGTCAATAACTGGTGATTTTAGATATTTTTATATTTTGTCAATTTTATAATAATGTATTACCTATACTTCAAATGTAAATCATTGTGCCCATTCCTGAGAATATTGATCGTTATTTGCACAAGTGATGTTGAACTGAGTTTTGAAGTTTATTTTTTACCACTTTTAATTACGAACACAGTCCTAAAACTGTCGATAATTGGATCATTCACCCAATTATAAAATCACAGATTATTTAGAAGACAAAAAAGCTTGGGACTGAGCTGCTCGCTCTGTTAAGCATTGTTATTAAGCAATATGCATAATTATACTTAAGGAAAATTATTGTAAACATTTTCATTTTTAATGTCTGGACTTGAAAAAAGACGATGAACCATCAGTTTGTTTCGGCTATTTCTTCTCAGGCCTTTGCCTCGAATCTTGCGGGCAACGGGGCGGCTGCGGCAGCGGCGCGGTAGCCGGGCGGGCATCGAAGACCCGTTCTTGAAAAAACTAGCGGGCAGATCGCGCGTCACTATGGCCGCGTAGTGTTGTGTTCACGATTGTGTCGACGAGATATTTGTTTTTATTCGCAAAAGAAATGTCTGAACAATGGCGGCAACATCTTTTTGATCCAAACATATTCCTAACGCTCGATCACCGCTCGCTGCCCGCAAGATTCGAGACCGAGAAGTACACCGCTCGCTGCCCGCCACCGCGCCGCTGTTTTCGAGAACCGGTCCGTTTGATTTTACGCATAAGATCCTGCCGCTCAGGCCGCTGCCTCTACCACAAAGCTGCTGCTGAGAAAGTTCACAACCAGAATCATGTTTTGGCATATATTTTATATCCATAATAATCAAAAGTAGAACGATCATATCATATCGCAGAAAATTCACAGCCAGAATAATTTTTTGGCATGCATTTCAACATGCAGTAGGCATGCAGCAAGGATGCGGCCGTGTGTGATAGATGACCTAAACCGCCTCGCCCCTCGGCTCTCCGCGCCTTCGCGGGTTTAGATTACACTCTAGGGGTAGGGCAGACAAGACTACGTGAAGTCGGTTTTGCAGCGATTCAGTTCTGTCACTAACTTTTGTACCACTCCATAGTGATTATTTATAACATTTTTTTCCAATATGACTTATAAAATTATTCCTATTGAAATTCTGTGATCTTCGTAGCATGCTTAGTCAAATTATGCCAAATGATCAGCGCTCTAAATAAACGCTATGCTAAACGAAATTATGCAAAATTGTAATTCTGAGAAAGGTAATTATGCCCAATACAATTATGCCATCTTAAAAGTACTTATCCCATTTTAAATTCGGACATAAAAACATTAGGCCAGAAAACAATTATCCATACTAATATTATAAATGCAAAAGTAACTCTGTCTGTCTGTCTGTTACGCTTTCCCGCTAAAACCTCTCAACCGATTTTGATGAAATTTGGCACAGACAATCTTTAGACCCTGAGAAAGAAAAATTATATTCCCGAGGGAAATCTCAAAAGCGCGATATAAGCTAGTATTAAATATTTTTTATACCTTGTTAAGGTATAAAAAATATTTATCTTGTTGAGGTATAAAAAATATTATATTCATTTAAAAAAGTTTCAAAGGAAAACGATCTTTTCTTGATTGGTCTGGGTCTTGGATGTTTATCTATATAATATAAATGTATCTGTTATAAAATATAGTATCGTTGTGTTAATATCCCATAACACAGGCCCGAAATTACTTTGGGGCTAGCTCAATCTGTGTGACTTGTCCGTACCTATATATTTATTTTATTTATGTAGTAAGTACAGTTGGAATCTTTTCGTTTTTAGTAGATAGAAGGATTGCTCTATCTATTAAAAACGAAATGATTCCAACTTATAGTAATAGCACAGTGTAAAAATCATACAGTAGGTCGACGCCTTTGATCTCGTGTAAAATGCCGACATCGTCTAGACAGTAACGCATCGGCCAGGGTTGTCACAAATAAACAATATTTATGAAATTATTTATTTATTGCAGATCAACATCGATAGCTGTATTATATTTAATTAATTTGCTATTTTTACTAAGGGAACAACTCAGACAGATTTAAGTTATTTAGATGCCATTTTCGTAACCAGCACCCCAATCGACCTCAGAATTAACACCCATATCATATTAATATACATTTAAATTGACGTCCGCCATCTTGGATTTCAGAAAGGATAGCTTGTTCGTAACTGTGGTGCTTCCACAATTATATTTACTTAAAATTGACATCCATATTAAATTATGAAAAAATGACGTCCACCATTTTGGATGACAAAAAGGATGGCCTCTTCGTTACAAGCATCCCAATTATACTCAAAATTGACACACATATCAAATTATAAAACAAATAAAAAAAGAAAACAAACACGTGTTAGCAGATACCGAGCTACGAACATCGTTTTGTTCCCAGCTCGGGTGCTGCTTACCCGCGTCTCGTCCCTCACACCCCGCACGATTGCTCTGTCTAGACGTCTTCGTCGGACGACTGTATGATTTTTAGACTGTGGTAATAGTGTGTTACGTAATTAGGGTCTTCTTCTTCCTCAGCCTATAGATGTCCACTGCTGGACAAAGGCCTCCCCCAAGGCTTTCCACGATGACCGGTCTTGTGCTGCCCGCATCCATCGGCTTCCCGCGACCTTCACCAGGTCATCGGTCCACCTTGTTGGGGGTCTCCCTACGCTGCGTCTTCCAGTACGTGGCCGCTACTCCAGAACCTTGCTGCCCCATCGGCCATCGGTTCTACGAGCAATGTGCCCTGCCCACTGCCACTTGGGTTTAGCGACTCGCAGAGCTATGTCGGTGACTTTGGTTCTTCTGCGGATCTCCTCATTTCTGATTCGATCACGCAGAGAAACTCCTAGCATAGCTCTTTCCATTGCCCTTTGTGTGACTCTGAGCCTTCGTATGAGGCCCATTGTGAGCGACCACGTTTCAGTTCCGTAAGTCATCACTGGCAACACACACTGGTCAAAGACTTTCGTCTTGAGACACTGTGGTATCTTTGACGACGAGAAGATGTAGCGTAGCTTCCCGAACGCTGCCCAACCGAGCTGGATTCGCCGAGACACCTCTTTCTCGAAGTTGGACCTACCTAGTTGGACTGTCTGTCCCAGGTATATATACTCGTCAACAACTTCGAGTGCAGAGCAACCAACTACAATTCGTAATTAGGGTGCGGCATCCTAATCGAGTAACGCATTATTACTATATATTGGAATTATTTTGAAGTATATTGCTAATCCATTGCTCCTATACTACTATAATCCATTGTTGTAGTAGTCTGTAGTCATAACTGCAACCCAGTGAAGGGTTGTTCAGAGCGTGATGGGCAGCTAGTGGTTTGGCGGGGACTCTAGTAGATATGGTCGCACTGCATGCACCAGTCTGTAGTCGTAACTGCAACTCCGTGCAAAGAGGAATCTATGTAACTGTAAAACAGAAAAAGAAGCTGATAGAATTAATGGCACAACTTCCCGAGTTAATATCCGGCAAAGTGACCCAGGACTTCAATTATAGGGACTCTCAACGACTGTGGCATACCATCACTAATGAATGCAACTCTATACCCGGCGCTAAGAAATCTTGGAGGCAATGGAGAAAAGTACTAGTCTTGCTATTATAATTATTATCTGTAAAATTCTGAATTTCTCTACAAATTAAATAAAAACATGCATGTATGTATTTCCATTGCTATAATAGCTACACCCATACTAAATAATATTGACTAGAAAATACATTTCTAATTTCAGACTTGGCTTGATTTACGGTCAAAGACAAAGAAACGGCAGGTAGAATCAAATGGTCAGCTACCAAATTTAGTATTGATGCTTACGGCAGCGGAGCAAGAAGACCTGGGCTTGAATGTATCATCAACAACAATTCAAACAACCAATCAAAATACAGAGTTTATACCTCTTGAAGATCATAACGATGAAAGCTTTGGTAATGCGTTAGAGTCTAATGCCTCATAAAGTGACCCAGAATCTGCACCTGAAGAAAAATTATTTACAGACTCTCCTGAAGAAAACATGACAAACATAATAATACAGGTCAGCGTATTGGGATGAGATGCGCCACTTCTTTGCGTCTTATCCTTGGCAGCAGATCTGCTCCACTTTTGACAATCCGTCGAGCTGTGCGGACGCTATAACCGATGTGGTGTGTCAAGCTATGAAGTATTTTATCCCATTCGATGACGTGCCCGTCGGTGGCTCGGCTCACCCATGGTTCAATGCAGATTGTGTCCAAGCTGAACAGCGTAAGCACACGGCATTTCTCACCTGGGTTGACGCTCGTGACCGCGGGGCTCCGGATCTAAGGTCAAAGAAGAGAGCCTTTAACCGTGCTGCCAAGTCCTAAAAAATGCGCTCAAGAAGGCTCGCTTCGACCGCATTACCCATATTGGCAACAAATTATCTGCGCAGCCATCCGGTAGCAGATCTTCTTGGTCCCTTGCCAAATCGGTTGAGGCGAACTTCTGTCGGCCCACACTGCCACCGCTGGTAAGGCCTGATGGAACACTCGCTCATACGGCGAGAGAGAAAGCAGGTCTCTTTGCATCTCTCTTTGCCCATAATTCGCGTCTTGATACTGCCAGTGCTACTCCACCTAATTTACCTCAATGCGGAGCTTCAATGCCTGAGGTTTGCATTAGGAACAAGGAGGTTCTGAGAGTACTGTGTCGTCTGGACGTGAATAAGGCTAGTGGTCCGGATGGTATACCAGTGTTTGTTCTTAAAGCATGTGTGTCTCCTGTATTGACGCGCTTGTAACGCCTCTCATTTAGGACTGGTATAGTGCCCAAGTCCTGGAAGCTTGCTAACGTGCAGCCCGTGTCCAAAAAGGGTAGTCGTGCCGATCCTACCAACTATCGGAGATATTCCTCAGTGACCGACAGTACGGGTTTCGCCGCAATCGGTCAGGGGACTGGGGACCTACTAGTGTATGCCACTCACTTGTGGGGCGAGGCCCTCGAGAAGAATGGGGAAGCGATTGCTGTCTCCCTTGATGTCTCGAAGGCCTTCGACCGGGTATGGCACGCTGGCCTTTTGAGTAAGCTTCCAGAGTACGGCATTTCCCCTAGCCTGACTGGCTGGGTAAAAGACTTCCTGACTGAACGGTCCCTCCGAGTTGTTGTCGACGGATGCTCATCTGAGCCCATGTCGACTAATGCCGATGTTCCTCAGGGGTCTGTTCTGTCTGCAACTCTGTTCCTGCTGCATATTAACGATCTGCTGATGCCCGGTATCTATGGGTATTTAGCGCGAGTAGGGAGTGTTGTGTAATTAAAACGCGAATAGGTATAACGTTGTATATTGCACGTAAGTCTAAAGTACAATGTATGCTATAAGTTACCTAATTACAAGAGTAGAGACGCGACTATGTTACAATGTAAAATGTCTGACAGTAATGCGTGATCTTATGATATATGATATTATGTTAATGTGTGGTGTCTTACGAGCTATGCACAAGCTTAAATACTAGACAATAATACAGCTATCTCTAAACCGGAGTGGGGCTGACTGATCGGGCGTTCTTGATGCTGATTTGTTGATCGTGGAAGAACGTGCCGTCTGATTGGCCGGTGGACCGGGGCCGCGCCTTCGGTCCACGTGCAAGGCAGTTCGGTATGGTCAGCGCGCTTTCTCCGGCGGTGCACGATAGGTTGACAGAATCGCGTCGTCCGCGGAACTTTCTCCAACGAACAATGGGTTAACCAACAGATGTCCGACAATGTGCGACACCCTCGCTGAGACGGTCAGGACCCACGCTCTTTGTCTTACATACGCGCTTTGTTTTCCAAGATCCTTGTTCTGGTATGACTTATATGCACCCTTTCGCGGAAGGTCGTCAATCGTTGGGACGTCAATAGTTGGGCAATCCTTTGTGTTATTGTTGTATTGTAGCGACTGCGACCATCGCTACAGTACTCTCCCCCTCACGCGAAGTATACGTGGCGTGCAGGCGTCTTAACGATCCTGCCTGACCTAGTACGTTGTTCTCTCGTATGCTGGGCTGGGAGTAGGCTGGATTGCTCGTCTGCGGTCGCTGCAGGTGCTGGAGTCTTGGCTGTGGCTTGCTCGTCTGTGGTAACTGCAGGTGCTTGACTGGTCTCGCTGTTTGTTTGCCTGGGATCATCTTCTGTGTTGATAGTGTACGCAGGTTTGAGGCGATCGATCGATATGTTGCTTGATCGTCCGGGTAGTTGTATTGTGAAGTACTTTTCCTTGCGTTCGATGATCTGGTATGGACCTTGGTATGGATGCTGCAGAGGTTTGCGAACGGTGTCGTCGCGTACAAACACGTGGCTACATGTTTGTAGATCGTTGTGCACGAACATACATCGCTTGTTTGCATGCGATTTGTATGTGGGTGTGAGCTTCGTGATGATGTCATGCAGGTGATTGACATAGTCCTGGTCCATCTTCGGTGTGACTGGTGTTGGTGATATGAAGTCACCTGGTAGGCGTATAGCTTGACCGTAGGTGAGTTGCGCTGCGCTTGTGTCAGAGTCGGAGCGGATAGCGGCTCTTAGACCCATTAGAACAGTAGGCAACTCGTAGAGCCATTTGTTGCTGTTTTCTAGTCTAGCCATGAGTGCGGCTTTCAACGATCTGTGCCAACGCTCGACGATTCCATTACTCTGCGGGTGGTAGGCAGTAGTCCGGGTTCTGTCTGCGCCGAGTAGTTGAGCTAGGTCTTTGAATAGTCGACTTTCAAACTGTCGTCCTTGATCAGTTGTGATTCTTATTGGACAACCGAGACGGGATATCCAGACTTCGTATAGCTTTCTTGCGACGGTTTCAGCGGTTGTCTCTTGAAGTGGTACAGCTTCAGGCCATCGCGTGCACCGGTCGATCATGGTGAGTAAGTATTTGTGTCCACATGCTGATGTAGGTAGCGGACCAACGATATCGATGTGAATGTGTTGAAATCGTTCGCTCGGTGGGAATGTTGCGATGTCGCTGTGATTGTGTCGCTGTATTTTGGAGAGCTGACACGAATTGCATGCTTTGGTCCACTCCCCGATGTCAGTGTTCATTGAGGGCCAAAAGAATCGTTCTTGCATCAGCTTCCGTGTAGCTCGTACTCCGGGATGACTTGGACTGTGCACGGCGTTGAAAGCTGTGCGACGAAAGTCAGCTGTTAGATATGGACGAACATGTGACGTTGATGTTTCGCAGAATATTGGCTTGTTGGTACCAGGTAAGATGATTTTCTTGAGTTGTATGTTGGTCTGCTGAGATAATGCAGGTAAACAACTGTCGTTTTCTTGAGCTTGAGATAACTCGTCGTAGTTGATAGGTGATGGCGTGTCGATTGTCTCGACGCGCGATAGTGCGTCTGCGACAATATTTTGTGCCCCGCCCACGTGTCGGATATCAGTAGTAAACTCGCTAATGAAGAGCAATTGGCGGATTCGGCGTGGTGTGTCGTTATCAGACGGGGGCTTGCGAATTGCGTAAATCAGCGGTTTGTGATCAGTATAGATGATGAGTTCTCTGCCTTCAAAGATTTTTCGAAAGTGTTTTATCGCCATGAAAATCGAAAGTAACTCCCTATCATTTGTGCTATATCTCTTCTGTCTGTCGGAGAATTTTTTCGAAAAATATCCGAGTGGCACCCATTGTTTATTGTTACGCAATTGTTGGAGGGATGCGCCGGCGCAGGTAGCCGACGCATCGCAAAACAAAGCTATCTTGTCGTCGGGCGAACTTGATGGGTAAGACAATAACGCAGCATCTATTATGCTCTGTTTGCACAACTCGAAGGCTTTTGTTGACTGGTTGTCCCACGTTACTTCCGTTTTGTCTCGTTTTTTTGAGTTATGAAGAAAGGAGTTTAACGGTGCTTGTATCTCGGCTGCATTTCTAACGCTGTCTCTATAGAAATTTATCATCCCCATAAATCTTCGTAAGTCTTGAATGGTTTTCGGT
>JADWQK010001260.1:0-48308 GCA_017933935.1 Sesamia nonagrioides
AAATTGGCGTCCGCCATCTTGGAAGGGTGGCTTTTTCGTCACAAGCACCCCAATTATACTCAAAATTGACACTCATATCAAATTATAAAACAAACAAATAAAAAAACAAACACCTGTTAGCCCTTAATGATAGATACCTAGTTACGAACATTGTTTTGTTCGCAGCTCGGGGCCGCTTACCCGCGTCTCGTCCCTCACACCCCGCACGATTGCTCTGTCTAGACGTCTTTGTCGGACGACTGTATGATTTTTTAGACTGTGGCTGATAGTGTGTTACGCAATTACCGTGCAGGATTGTATTGTAGGTAGATTTTGTAACGCGAACATTTTATTGATAATACATATATTGATAACAAAATAAAAATCGGTCATGGTATGGACATACCAGCCCCCTAATCGGCGAACACATTTTTGTCAAATGATTGCGACTAGTTGGGATCGTTTGGACCGAACGGACCAATGGGCGGTCCGAACGATCCCAAGTGATGCCAACTAGTCGCAATCATTTGACAAAAATGTGTTCGCCGATTAGGGGGCAGATGTCGAGCATGTTACGCCGACTCTAAAGTTAGTATAAGGGAAGACGAATGATGACTCTTCTAGAATGTTTCCCAAAAGCCACGTCCTTCAGACCCTGTTTTAGTGTGTGACCATAACGTTCTGACCTATCCCTCATTAGACCGACAACTATCTTAGTGTACATAAGACGTGTGAGTGAAGTGGGCGCTCTTCACTCGTCAGGTATCAACACGGCGCGCATGGCGGAGGTGTGGATGGACGAGTACGCCGAGCTGTTCTACCTGCACCGGCCGGACTTGAGGGTGAGTATACGGAATACTGCCTATTTGTAAGCTACTTCAATTCAGAATTCTTTTATACAATATGTAAAGAAAACCCCGTCCGAACCATAAGGATAATAAAGGTAAAATTATGTATTGGAATTAGGCAGTATTTCAATAAAAAACGTGTTCGATTTCTTTAATAAAAATAAAACATTTATTGTTCGCACCGCACACAAGTTACCAAATCGACGTCAATCAGAGAGAGGATACAATACATTCAAATATTATAAAAGAGTCTACATATGTAGACTACTAGCGCCACTGTGGCATAAAGCTGAAACTTATACTTTTATAATGGAATCTACTTTATAAATTTATTTATTCAACATTATGCCATGACCAAATATAATATGAAATTTTACGTAATCATCATAGTAACACTACTAATTAAATTTAAACCTTTTTTTTCGGCGAATTGATTCCAACTTCCCCAAAATTAGGTATTTTTTAAAAGTGAAAACATTAATTTCGGCGGTATTATTATAAGCGATGCGACCGCGTACTGCGTGCCCTGCCCCCTTTCATCCGCGCATGTGTTACCTAGCGCACATGTATTAAATTTCCTCTCAGTAATCGATACCTAACAATACCTTCACGGATCGGACAGGGTTTTCTTTACATATTGTATATCTAAATAGAAAATAAATTTTGTATTTGTGGAAGGGAAATATTTAGTTGAAGAGTAGTGTCTAAGAATTTATTGGTTTTCTAATGCAATACACTTTTTTTTTACTTTTTGTCCTTTCCTGAAAGTCTGTTGAAAGAAATCATATCAAAGTGGTTAGGTATACGACTGTACGTGTTTATGAATATTTTTACGAACTCAAACTGGTACTTATTTATGGTTCGATTTCGATTTCTATGTAAGCAAATAATTGATGTGTATTTCTATAATCTTGGTTGCAGAACAACCCAAAGATAGGTGACGTCACGCACCGCAAGATCCTGCGCGAGAAACTGAAGTGCAAGAGTTTCCAGTGGTACCTCGACAACATCTACAAGGAGAAGTTCGTGCCGGTGCGCGACGTCTACGGGTACGGCAGGTGAGGACTAATATCAACCTTATTTACATGTGGATTGAGTTGATTATAGAGTGATTGGTGAAAGGGTCTTGAAAACATTAGAGGTATATAACATTATTTTTTGTATATGCGAAACACGTGTGTAATACTACACACGTGTATGTAAAGAATCTATGTATAAAATTTCAAAAAGATATCATGAAAAACTACAAAGTTATGAGCTTGTTATCTTACCTGATTGTCCCAACAAAGATATGATCAACGCTCCGCTCGGGCGGGTGAGCGGCGCGTTGACCTCTAGCATCAGCTGATGCCATGCGCCCGATGCATGCCGTGCGCGCTCGATGACCACACTGCAACAATTTCTAAATGTATTTGGGATAAAATATAACATGGTGTAAAAATGGTTGTAATCGATTCAGTTGCTTATTCTGAACAAAATTTAATTGAGGTTTCGTGTAAAGTAAAAAAAGAAAAAAACTTAGTTTATAACCTTGATTAACATATCGTTTTGTCCATGATTCATTCGTTTAGGTTCAAGAACGACGAGACATCGATGTGCCTGGACACTCTGCAGCGCGAGCACGACGCGTCTCCCCTGGGCTGCTACCCATGTCACAACGAGCTGCAGGCCACGCAGTACTTCTCCTTCTCTCTGACGGGCGAGCTGCGCGACGAGTTCAACTGCGCCACCGTGCACTCCTCCAGGTACTGTGTATTCTCAGCGCGCTGGTCAATTAAGCCTATTCACTTAAAAAACTTTGAATAAGTAGGAAGACAACAGTTGAACGAGGTGATGCAATGTTAAACCCAACAACACGACAAACGATGCTGCGCCAGAGGGAGATGGATCTGGAGAACCTGTCGTGAGTTTGGTCGAGGCAAACTCACGACACAACAACGTTTGGCGCATCGTACCCGTGTTGCGATGTGCAACACAACAGCTCAGACCCGTCCTCCGTACGGCTTCACCAGACATCATGCCGGAACACGAAGAATTGCTTGGCGGCAAGATTTTGTCTGGTGGGTGGTAACTTCTGCCGGCAGCCGATGGCCTATCACCGCAAAAATTGAAAAGTATGAGAAACAAATGCAACTTAAAACCGCTATTTTTCATGAAGCGATTGTCTGTATGGCCTCCACAATCCAGATACTGAGTAATTCATGAAGCGATTGTCTGTATGGCCTCCACAATCCAGATACTGAGTATTCATGAAGGGATTGTCTGTATGGTCACAATCCAGATACTGAGTAATTCATGAAGCGATTGTCTGTATGGCCTCCACAATCCAGATACTGAGTAATTCATGAAGCGATTGTCTGTGGCGGCCTCCACAATCCAGATACTGAAAGTAATTCATGAAGCGATTGTCTGTATGGCCTCCACAACCAGATACTGAGTAATTCATGAAGCGATTGTTCATGGCCTCCACAATGGCCTCCACAATCCAGATACTGAGTAATTCATGAAGCGATTGTCTGTGTGGCCTCCACAATCCAGATACTGAGTAATTCATGAAGCGATTGTCTGTGTGGCCTCCACAATCCAGATACTGAGTAATTCATGAAGCGATTGTCTGTATGGCCTCCACAATCCAGATACTGAGTAATTCATGAAGCGATTGTCTGTATGGCCTCCACAATCCAGATACTGAGTAATTCATGAAGCGATTGTCTGTATGGCCTCCACAATCTAGATACTGAGTAATTCATGAAGCGATTGTCTGTATGGCCTCCACAATCCAGATACTGAGTAATTCATGAAGGGATTGTCTGTATGGCCTCCACAATCCAGATACTGAGTAATTCATGAAGCGATTGTCTGTATGGCCTCCACAATCCAGCCCCCTAATCGGCGAACACATTTTTGTCAAATGATTGCGACTACTTGGTATCCGTTGGGATCGTTTGGACCGCCCATTGGTCCGTTCGATCCAAACGATCCCAACTAGTCGCAATCATTTGACAAAAATGTGTTCGCCGATTAGGGGGCAGATACTGAGTAATTCATGAAGCGATTGTATGTGTGGCCTCCACAATCCAGATACTGAGTAATTCATGAAGCGATTGTCTGTATGGCCTCCACAATCCAGATACTGAGTAATTCATGAAGCGATTGTCTGTATGGCCTCCACAATCTAGATACTGAGTAATTCATGAAGCGATTATCTGTATGGCCTCCACAATCCAGATACTGAGTATTTCATGAAGCGATTGTCTGTATGGCCTCCACAATCCAGATACTGAGTAATTCATGAAGCGATTGTCTGTATGGCCTCCACAATCCAGATACTGAGTAATTCATGAAGCGATTGTCTGTATGGCCTCCACAATCCAGATACTGAGTAATTCATGAAGCGATTGTCTGTATGGCCTCCACAATCTAGATACTGAGTAATTCATGAAGGGATTGTCTGCATGGCTTCCACAATCCAGATACTGAATAATTCATGAAGCGATTGTCTGTATGGCCTCCACAATCCAGATACTGAGTAATTCATGAAGCGATTGTCTGTATGGCCTCCACAATCCAGATACTGAGTAATTCATGAAGCGATTGTCTGTATGGCCTCCACAATCCAGATACTGAGTAATTCATGAAGCGATTGTCTGTGTGGCCTCCACAATCCAGATACTGAGTAATTCATGAAGCGATTGTCTGTGTGGCCTCCACAATCCAGATACTGAGTAATTCATGAAGCGATTGTCTGTATGGCCTCCACAATCCAGATACTGAGTAATTCATGAAGCGATTGTCTGTATGGCCTCCACAATCCAGATACTGAGTAATTCATGAAGCGATTGTCTGTGTGGCCTCCACAACCCAGATACTGAGTAATTCATGAAGCGATTGTCTGTGTGGCCTCCACAATCCAGATACTGAGTAATTCATGAAGCGATTGTCTGTATGGCCTCCACAACCAGATACTGAGTAATTCATGAAGCGATTATCCGAACAATCCTGACCTCTGTATGGCCTCCACAATCCAGATCAGATACTATCATGAAGCGATTGTCTGTATGGCTGATAAAATCCAGATACTGAGTAATTCATGAAGCGATTGTCTGTGTGGCCTCCACAATCCAGATACTGAGTAATTCATGAAGCGATTGTCTGTATGGCCACGTTTCAGTTCCGTAAGTCATCACTGGCAACACACACTGGTCAAAGACTTTAGTCTTGAGACACTGTGGTATCTTAGACAACGAGAAGATGTAGCGTAGCGTCCCGAACGCTGCCCAGCCGAGCTAGATTCGACGAGACACTTCTTTCTCGAAGTTTGACCTACCTAGTTGGAGTGTTTGTCCTAGGTATATATACTCGTCAACAACTTTCAACGCCTAAGATAGTATTATAACTCAGTTTGGTAGTGAATAGGGCATGCAATACCGGTTTACCGGTTTTTATTTTTACCGGTAAATCGGCGGCGTTGTCGGCACAGCTACATTACTCCTTTTTTTTTTTTTTTTTTTGCGCTTGACCGCAATCCTGCCTGATGGTAAGCAGTGACGCAATCGTGATGGTAAAGCGCACTAGTTTATTAAGAGCCTATTCACTCTAGCCTTGAAGACACTCAAATTGTAGTCCGACGGAAACACCGCCGCTGGCAAATTGTTCCAGTCCCTCGATGTACGCGGTATAAAGGAGGAGGCGAAACGCTTCGTCCGGATCGTAGTGGTGTTAACAACGTAAGGGTGGAAACCAGCCGTACGACGGGTCGTCCGCTGGTGGAACGGAGATGGGGGAATTAAATCATGCAATTCCCATGCACACTCTCCTCCGGTTTTAATTTTTTCGTCGAGATCGGACCGGGATCGGGTCAAAATCGATATGGTTCGTAGATCGGACCGGGATCGGTTTGGGAAAGTCTGGATCAATTAGGGATCAGTACGGTTCATCGGAATAAATTAGGGATTGGTAAGGTTCGTCGGGATCAATTAGGGATCGGTTTGGTTCGTCAGGATCAATTAGGGATCGGTTCGGTTCGTCAGGATCGATTGGGGATCGGTTCGGTTCGTGGTGATCAATTAGAGATCGCATCGTGGTCACCAGTGTGGAGGTATGAGTGCGTGCACACCACATACACTTCACTCACTCATCCTCCATAGAAAAGGGAGGATCCTCCGACCAGACTGGGTGTCTGTCAGGCCCCTTGCCCGCCGGTTGATTTCGCGAACTTGTATGTACTAGTGCTAGTTGTACAGAAAACTCTGATTGCGAGATGCAGGATTCGTGTGACGTCAGTATGACGCGTTGTTCGCACGTTGCGTTGTAGGCACCGCTACACAATTTTGGAGCTCGAGCTGGAAACCTTCTGAAAAAGTTCTGATGCTGGCTGGAACGTAGACTTCACCAGGCGAGATCTTTCGAGCACTATGTTCAGATTCAACGTGCCTCTCAATGTGATCATACGGTGATCGCTGCCGCATTTGAGACGAGTTGATCACTGAGCCATCATTGAATATGTGTCTGTTTGTCGTCATAATGAGGTCTATCTCATTATTGGTGACCCCGTCGGGACTAATCCAGGTCCACTTCCGCACTTGTTCACGCATTTTGGAGGAGTTCATGTTAAGTGAGTCCCTCTTTCTCCATGAAGTCAGCTAACACGTGTCTCCGGTGGTTCTGACGTCCAAATCATAAATTTCCCAGTCCGTGGTTTTCTTTCACCGCTCCGTTTCCCAAGTTTAGCGTTGAAGTCTGTAGTAGGTTGGTCTGTAGCGCTGTAGTGGGTTTTAGAGCTATGTATGACTTTAGAGATGTCCTCATACGTAGTCTCTACTTCATCGTCTGAGTGTGAGGTCGTGGCGTATACCTGAAAGACCTCCAGCGAATACAGTTTGGTTATTCTGAGTATTAGGCGGATCTTGTTGATGAAGATACCAATTACAATTGCATTCGTTTATACTGTTCTTCTTCTTGATTCCATTGTTTTGGCGAGAAAGTGTACATTTTGCAGATGACTTCTTTATATGTGCCGACATAGAGATAACAGCTAGCTAAAGGATACTACTGAATTTTGCCGCCAAAGAGAGCCGACACTTTGGCGGCGATAGACAAAAGATTCGGCTCCCTTTGTAGGTGCGTTTTAAAATCCTCCACGCGCGTCCCCGCTTGTTTAGGGCTAGGCTTTGTTTACATTGCGCTTTTTTATGTAAGTAGCTAATTAATTAGTTTTCAGTTTAAGTGTGCGTCCAGAGAAATGAAATGAAATGAAATGAAATCGTTTATTAAGCAAGTAGGATCACTGATCACTTTTACACGTCATGTTTATTTTTTATTTTATTTTTTTAACTAGATGAAGCCGGCATTTCCTAACTGACTACCTCTGAGAAGAAATAGCCGAAACAAACTCAGGGATCATCGTCTTTTTCAAGTCCAGACATTAAAAATGAAAATGTTTACAATAATTTACCTTATAATTACGCATATTGCTTAATAAAAATTAACAATGCTTAACAGAGCGAGCAGCTCAATCCCAAGCTTTTTTGTCTTCTAAATAATCTGTGATTTTATAATACCCCTTTTTTCTTTTTTTTGCCTTTATATGGTTCTTAAATCGTTTAATGGGTAAGTTTCGAACGTCCATGGGAAGCTTGTTGTAAAAGTGTATACATTGACCCATGAACGAGTTGCCTACTCTGTAGAGACGAGTGTGATGTAAAGCAAGATTGTGTTTGTTCCTGGTATTTACATTATGAATATCGCTTATCTTCTTAAAATTCGAGATATTTTTATGAACATACATAAGATTTTCAAATATATATTGTGAAGCTACAGTCAGAATGTTCACCTCTTTGAACTTTTCTCTAAGAGATTCTCTAGGACCAAGGTTATAAATGGCTCGAACAGCCCTCTTCTGTAAAAACAAAGATGGTATTGATGTCCGCACAAGTTCCCCAGAGAAGAATCCCATAAGTCATAAGACTATGAAAATAACTAAAATAAACAATTCTGGCTGTATCCACATCAGTTATCTGTCTAATTTTCTTAACAGCAAAGGCGGCAGAACTGAGTCTACCCGACAGCTTCTCAATGTGAGGACCCCATTGTAACTTGGCGTCAATAGTTAATCCAAGAAAAACTGTCGACTCGACAGGGATCAACTCTACTCCATTCAGTTGAACATTGGTACTTAGCTGCCTGACATTTGGCGTAGAAAATTTAATGACTTTAGTTTTTTTTTCATTTAAAAGGAGGTTATTTACATTAAACCAATGGACAACTTTAGAGAGTGCATTGTTAACTTCGTCAAAGTTTGTTAGCTGACGCTTGACTTTAAAAATAAGAGAAGTGTCATCCGCGAACAATACTATGTTGTGATTATCCCTCACGTGATGAGGTAAGTCATTAATATAAATTAAAAACAAGAATGGACCTAGAATTGAGCCCTGCGGAACGCCCATGGTGACCACAGATCCTGCAGATCTCTTGCCATTAACATCAACCCTCTGAATTCGATTATTCAGATAAGAAGTCAGAAGGTCGAGAGCTCTGTCCCTCAAACCATAATGGTACAATTTCCTGATAAGAGTATCATGATGTACGCAATCAAAGGCCTTGGACAAATCACAAAAATACCAAGAGCATCTTGCGATTCCTCCCAGGCCCCAAATATGTTCTTTAGCAACGCCACGCCCGCATCCGTAGTTGAACGACCCTTTGTAAAACCAAATTGTTTCACGTGCAATAAATTGTATAAGTTAAAGTGCCTCAACAATTGTTTCAAAATTAATTTTTCAAAAATTTTGCTCAAAGTTGGTAATATCGATATTGGCCGAAAATTCGTGGGATCAGTTGTACTACCAGATTTAAACAGTGGAATTACTTTGCTTAGTTTCATCAAATCAGGAAATACACCAGATGTGACACAAGAATTAAAAACAATTGCTAAGAAAGGTGCGATAACATCTATTATTGAAGCTACAGTGTATACTGACAAACCCCAATGATCGGCAGTTTTTTTTACATCAAGATCCTTAAAAGATTCTATAATGTCTTTAGCAGTCACAAATGTAAATTAAAGTGATTGTCACATTCTGGAACACATTCTTTTAGTATGGCATATGCAGAAGTGGAGGAAGAAGACAAAGTTTTTGTTGTCATTATTGGAATATTAGTAAAAAAATTCTCAAAGTCAGTTGCTACCTCCAAGTCCGCCTTTATATCTTCATCGTTAATTTTAAGATGGAAATCGCGGTTCTGTACTTTGGTTCTTCCAGTTTCAGAATTTATAATTCCCCAAGTTGTTTTGATTTTATTGCCAGAAGATTTTATTTTATTTTTAATGTGTATGGCTTTTGCTGAGGAACAGGCTCTTTTAAAAGTTTTTGAATAATTTTTAACAAAATCTTGAAAAGCTTCATCATGGTTAAATGTTTTTTCCTGATATAATTCATACATTTTTTCCCTGCTTTTATAAATACCTGGGGTTGCCCAGTCACTAAATATAATACGGTCGCTAACAGGCAATGTTTTTTTTGTGAAAACTTTCATAAATTCACAATTAATGAGGTTAAATAGTACACTATACGCATGATCCGGATTGGCGCGATAAGGCAAGTCCGGTAGCTTTTCAATTAAATTATTTTTAAATTGTCCTAAACGATTTTCATTTATAGGAACAAAACTCACAAGTTTTCTTTGAGCTCTGACTTCACTTTTCTGAGTAAAAATAACTAACTGGCCACAGTGATCAGAGTCTAACTCGTTTATAATTAAATGGTCAGAAGGTCTTGAGTTAGTAAAGATGTTGTCTAAACAGGTGGCACTCGTGGCAGTTATTCTAGTCGGCTCAAAGAATCTTGCGTACAAGTTATAAGACTTAAATAATGACATAAATTTATTAACTGTAGCTGATTTCTCTAGAACATTAATGTTGAAGTCTCCACAAACAACAACTGTTTTGTTACTGCGACAAGTCTTTAATAAAACTTCCTCCATATATTTCTCAAAAATATCGTAGGAAGCACATGGGGGCCTGTAGACACTTATTACAATGAACCGCTCAAGCTCGATGCAAGCAATTTCAATAACCCGCTCAACAGAGAGGCTTACAATATCAGTCCTTTCTTTAAATTTGAAATTGTTACGAACAATTATTAGGGAGCCACCCCTTATCATATTCACTCTGCTGAACGAGCTAGCAATCTGATGGTTATTAAAGCTGAACATGAACTGATGGGCTTTTAACCAATGTTCAGTAAGACAAACAATATCAATGTAATTACAGTTCATTAACAACTCCAATTCTAATTGTTTATTTATCACACCCTGTATATTTTGATGAACAATTTTAAGGTTATTATTATTCATTTTATTTTGAAAATTATTTGATGGGTGTGATATTATTATATCTTGGTTTACGGTTATGCTAGAGTTTAACTCTGTTGTCTCAATGTCCCTTGATAATGGGTACAAGTCTAACTTGGTATTTAAAATAGTGCTAGAGGTTGACTCTATTGTCTCAAGTTGTAATTTAAATAGCTTAGAACATATTCCAAGCTCTGCTCATTACCACTAAGTGTATTACTTAACTGCTCAATAGAAGCAGTATAGTTAGCCAAACACTTGGCTGACTTATATATAGTATGATAGCGATTCTGCTACCTGTCCTTTATAAAAATTACAAAGATAATAGTTATCTTTGGTCATAAAATAATTTTGACTAATAAGTACATTAGAGTCAATAAATTCAAATTTTTCATTATATAATGTCATAGTTTGTAATGTCATATTACATCTATATCTAATTTTGTTTTCCGTCTGTGACAGGCCATTGCCATAAGGAAAGGCAAACAAAACTATTTTATTTACATTTAAGGAGGCTAGACTTTCAAAATATTTCTTAATTTTTACACTGTTTGCATTTCCCCTTCTCCCAATCAAAATAACAATGGTTGTGGATGGACTGTAATTACCACTTATAACTTTTTCTTTATTTTTACTGTAAGATGCTTCAGGCATACAATAATTAATTACTTGGTCATTTAAATGGTGTTGTAGTGTATGACCCATATTTTTACCCATTTCATCGCAGTACATCAATATTTTATTTCTATTGTTTAACAATTTATTTGTTATTATTAATTCTTCTGTGTTTGGTGTGGCGAGGGAAGTACTGCTGAAACTGTCAAACAACTCCACAGTATGAGTCACTGATGGTGCAGACTCATTAGAGACAGCTGACCGTGAACAGCCCGATGGACCAAGATTACAATCAGGTGTTAGATTGTTCGTTAAAGAGTTTAACATTCTCTCGTTCTCACTACACAGGTCCACCAGACCATTCATTGCCAGAATATACTCTCCCATTTCCTTTTGAGAAATCTCATATTTAGCTATAACATTATTCAAGGAATCCTGTAAGCGGAGAGTCTCTGACTGTAATTGTTGAATTTCAGCCTCATAATTATTTTTAATGCTATCTAATTTTATTTCATGCCCACTAATGGTTTCTTTTTATTTATTTTATATTTTATTTTATTTTTTATATTTTATTTTATTAATTTTAATGTATTTTTTTAACTTATTTTTACTACTATTTACAAATGGGGGAGGGCTTGATCTTATACTATTATCACGAGTAAGATCAATTGTCTCAATGTTATTATTATAGTTTATGTTGCCCATGACTGAGTTGGCAGAATGCAACGGAGTGGTACCAACCAGTTCATCAAACAAAGCATTGGTCTGCGCTGCTTGGAGTCTCCGGCTAGCACCCTTCAGCCTGTCGATGGTGTCCTGGGCATCACTTAACCTACATTTTAGCTCAGTGTTGCATTTGAGTGTGATATCGAACTCATTGCTACACTGGTCAAAGCTGTTTACAGTACGCTGGAGCTTATCCCGTTCCTCACTGATGATGATTAGCTGATTATGCATTTCAGCCATCTCAGTCTTGAGCTTAGCATTATTGTTTAAAATTTGAAGTACTTCCCTCTCACTGTCATCCTGTTCCCGTTTCAGTTCCTCACACAAACTCTTATATTTTTGAAGTTCAGTTAATGCTAACTGCAGCTTAGATTGCTCCAAGCGTGCAGCAGCCCCCCTGGTTATAATTCTATCCATTCCTGACATTATTTTTTAAAACAAAGAAAAAAAGCAAGAACTTTGGGATATAGGTGATGGTAGGTTAAGTACTTTGTGTAAGGAACTAAAAACAATTAAGGCAATTCCTTGTTACTGTAAGTTTCAGCAAATGTAGGTCGAAAAAAGTTAAAACACTCACAGGAATTTGCGATGACAATGCACTTTTTCGAAATTACAATATTCGTTACGATTTATGATTTTGACAGCGAAACTTGTTCACAGTTTGAAATTACTTTTATCGCGTTTTTAGACACTTATATCACAAGATATCACTGTTTTTGCAACTAAAGATTAAGTTTTGCGTATGAAATTAGTAATTGCACATTAAAAACACAATAATATCAATTAGAGACACCGTGTATATTCCTTTTTTTCATTGGAAGACATGTAGCAAAAGTAAAACTTGTAATGATGCACCATTAGGAGTGACCATGACGAGCACTCGACGGAGTCCAAGCCGGTGGTGATGACGCCGTGCCACGGCAACGGGCGCGAGCAGAAGTGGCGCCGCCTCAGCACCGGACAGCTGCAGCACGTCACGTCACACTTGTGTCTCACAGCAGCACGCGACGTGGGCGACGTGCGCGCCGAGCCCTGCCGCGCCGGGGCCGGCACGCAGCTGTGGACCATCGACTACACGGAGGACAACAAGTTCCACGCCAGTAAGTAGTCTTGTCGCTCTGTGGACCATCGACTACACGGAGGACAACAAGTTCCACGCCAGTAAGTAGTGTTCCTGCTTTGCTGTCCTGCTGCTCGTGCTCGACGTAAAATAAAAGAGCACTTCTTGTGGTTCCTAAATGCGGAAGCAAACTTGTACTCCTTGATTTATACAAACTGTAAGAAAATTCTCAAGGATGTTCTTCAAAACATGTCAGACGAAGAAATAGAGAACTTACAAATACTGGTCATCTATCTATATACATTTCTATTCACCTAATTTACATTAATTTGTTTATTTTCCTGAAATTCCTAGTTCAGGCACGGAAGACGTACAATTTTACTTTTAACACCAACTGTATTAACTTATAACAAATTATGAATAAATATTAGTATTACATTCGTGTAATAACGCTGAAGTCTTGGTTAACAGGAGACTCGAGACTCGGCGCTGAACAAGAACTGAGACTGAACAGGTTGCGAGGACAACGGTATGTTGTATTCACTAATCACTTGTACATAAGACCGCGCGGTCGACGAGCGAGCTCACGGTCGACTGGTCGTCGGTCACTGTGAATTACTATGTATATATACATAGTTTAAGTAAGTGCTTACGCACTTGTTCGACGGTCGCCTGGTGACTTTGCCTATGTTTTGGTTGCTGAGGGACTGAGTCGCCGGCTACCAGTCGACATTGTGTTGTGTAGCACCTCGCTCGCTCGACCCGCCGAGCTGGCGATGTGTTGTGTAGCACCTCGCTCGCTCGACCCGCCGAGCTGGCGATGTGTTCTCGCTCGTACCCGCCGAGCTGGCGATCAGCACCTCGCTCGCTCGACCCGCCGAGCTGGCGATGTTGTGTAGCACCGCTCGCCAGGGCCCGCCGAGCTGGCGATGTATTGTGTAGCACTAGCCGACCGATCGCGCTCGACTGGCGATGTGTTGTGCACGCTCGAGCTGGCGATGTGTTGTGTAGCACCTCGCTCGCTCGACCCGCCGAGCTGGCGATGTGTTGTGTAGCACCGCTCGCTCGACCCGCCGGGCTGGCGATGTGTTGTGTAGCACCTCGCTCGCTCGACCCGCCGAGCTGGCGATGTGTTGTGTAGCATCTCGCTCGCTCGACCCGCCGAGCTGGCGATGTGTTGTGTAGCACCTCGCTCGCTCGACCCGCCGAGCTGGCGATGTGTTGTGTAGCACCTCGCTCGCTCGACCCGCCGAGCTGGCGATGTGTTGTGTAGCACCTCGCTCGCTCGACCCGCCGAGCTGGCGATGTGTTGTGTAGCACCTCGCTCGCTCGACCCGCCCAGCTGGCGATGTGTTGTGTAGCACCTCGCTCGCTCGACCCGCCGAGCTGGCGATGTGTTGTGTAGCACCTCGCTCGCTCGACCCGCCGAGCTGGCGATGTGTTGTGTACGTCACATGATGTTGTCCAGACGCGTGTCCCGCTCGCTGCTGTCGTACTCGGAGCCGGCCGACAACCACACCGAGAGGCGCCACACGCACAAGGTATGTTCACTTAGCATACTGTACATCTGTAGTAAAGGTACAAGATCAAATTAATCTAATATCAACTTTATTTTAATGGCCATTAAGTCGATTTTAGATTTTTTTAAATTAAATATACTTTTCTATAAACTCATGTTTCTTTAAATTTTTGGCGAATATCTCAAATGCACTGTTCAGACAGTATTCTATTTATCAGTCTAAAGATACACTGGCAATAGGAATGATGATTGATATCGGGAATGTTACCCAAATTGTATGGAGATTATCACGGAGTGTGTTCACAGCGAACGCATCACAAGCGGCGCGGCCGCAAGCGTTCGCACTCCAACAAGAACAAGAAGAAGATCAAGAACAAGTTCATCCTGAAGCTGCTGCGCACGCTCATGAACGGCACTGAGGAGCACCTCGAGGTGGACATCTACTGCAAGCACAAGCGGCTGTTCCCCAACAACACCTTCGTCAGGGACCTCGTCACCATCATGACTGATAAGAATGTTAAGGTACTGTCCTCACTGTACACACTGTTTTCAGACGAGCTCAACGGCAACAAAAACCATCAAGAAAATAATCCGGCGATATTTCACAGGCGACTACCTGAAAAAAATACCCCCTAAAAAAGAATTCGCAAAACGAAGTTACTCACATGGCAATACATGGCATCATCAAACAAAATGCCGCCAATATTGTACATTCATTCTTACCGGGTACCTACCAATAATATAACGTGGTGTTGTCACTTTTTTTTTTAATTTACTAAATATTGGGGAAGTTTAAGTTAACGCGAAAAAGAAAGATTATTTCCAAATTCATTACTATTGTTTTTATGATGATTATCTAAAGTTTCAAATTTTATTTGGTCATTGCGATTACCTAATTTTTATTATCCTTTTCGGTCGGACGGAGTTTTCTTTACATATTGTATGAATAAGAAATATTTCAGTTCAGAAAAAACACAATAATAAAGTATATAAAAAATTCTATTTTTATAAATATCCTGGAAGCCACACTAGTATACCCTGTGTGATGGTATCCAGTTAACTCAATTATTCCGTTTAAAAAGTGGTGTCCAATCCCTAACTGGCTCCCAGGTGATCAACAACGGGCGAATGTTCGAGCGCAACAAAGTAACGGAGCTTGTCGGGCGCTCGCCACATGGACATAACAAAAAGGACAGCGCTCGTCCGAGCAGCGCAAGCGACCGGAGCGGCCCGAGCGATCGGAGCGGCCCGAGCGAACCGAGCGGCCCGAGCGCTCCCGATCAGATCCGAGGCGGCACGAACAACGCCAGGGAGGCGGTGAGAACTAACGGCGACATAATTTTTTAAAATATTTTTTGTCATGTGACATTTCACGAATCGCAGCATCTACGCCTCCACATGGAAACTATTGTCCGTTCAGTTATTCCACCCCTGTCAGCATCAGCCTAACAGCGGCCTTATTGTGACGCGAGTAAAGACTCAATCATTATAAAGACCTGTCAGTGGCTAAACCAACATTTTATTTGCTTTGTACACAAACAATCTTGAAAGTTAGATGCATGCGGTTTCAAAAATAAACTGTTTAGCGGTATCTACAATCGCAACATACGAACCACGCGTCATAGTGACGTCACACGAATTCTACATCTCGCAATCAGAGTTTACCGTGCAACTAGCATACACACAACTTCTCAACATCAACTGTTGGGCAAGTGTCCACCAGACGTAACACGGAGGTCGGAGGATCCTCCTTTTTCTATGGAGGATGAGAGCTTTACTCCCAGTTTCTCATACCTCCATAACTGAAAACATAAATTCAAGTAACAGAACGTTTTTAACTAAAGAAATCGTCACTTATTTTTCCTTAAAAGGATTATAAGCTCTGTAGGACCAACTGAGATTTGAGTACTAAAAGAATCAGATATCACAAAACACCTTTCCTGTACGAGTCTAAATGATTTAAATTATATGAAGCAATTTTGTTTGTCCAGCTACATCATACCGACCAGTCTATGTATAGAAAACTATTTTGGAATAGGATAAAGGAAGAAATCTAGTGTATCCACTTCAACCGAATCACTAAGTGATAAAAAAACAAATGCTCCCACAGCTACAAAAACAACGCAAAAAGAAACAAAAACCGACCCTGTCATCTATGGTCAGTAGCAACGTCGTGCCGTCCGCTGGGGCCGCGGGCCTCGCGCGCATCGAGCTAGACCTGCCGGGGGGCGGGACCCGCGAGAACAACAAGAAGATCATCGTAGAAGACTTCGTGGAGGCGAAAGGGTCTCGTGTACCAGCGCCTGTCAGGGAGGTTAAGGTTGGCATCCTACTTCTATCTTTATGTGTTATAGCTGTCTCCGCGACGAGGTATTTATTATATTCATAATTATTATTATTCCCATTTACACAATTACAACATCAATTGACTTACAACTTTGTTACTGTTAAAATTATACAAAAACAACAAAACTACTGCTAGTAGTTCAAGATGACTCCTGCTTCCCGCCGAACAACACGTACTGTACGCCAGCACCATGTGTTCCCGATGCCACACGTTGCTCGGTTGTATCATAGGAGGTGGACTTGCCACTGCGGACAATCACTTGCAGACTTGTCTAAGAATGTTTGTTTTAATAAATTATTTGTTTAAGGGTAGATTTTTTAATTCTCTTATTATAAATTTAAGATATTGTCAATTTTGCTATTATCACTGATATTAAAAACAATTTTATTTTCACATAAATGCAGATAGAAGTTAACAATGGCGCGAAAATAGCGCAATGCGTACCGCAATGTTGTTTTGTTGTTATAATCCCACAAATGAAAGGCAAAGGCATACCCATACAGCCTAATAACATGCGATGTTTAGTCGTGACGCAAATACGCGCGCTTTTTGGCTTAATCATAATGTTGATTTTTTGATGCCATAGCACGGTTTACCCGTGTGGAAATGGTCATTGTAACACGACTTGGCAGGAATAAGTACTATTGAGATATGACTTATGATTATGTATGTATGTCGTAGAAAAAGGGTTATTACAGGTCTGATATATACGGATGTATGTATATATGTTTGCTCCTATGGATATATGTTTGTTTGCGAGTACTGTATATACAATATGTTAAGAAAACCCTGTCCGACCCGTGAAGGTATTGTTAGGTATCGATAACTGATTCTACTAATGCCTACAAAACCTGGCTAAACTTAAAAAAAAATTCCCCCTAAAAAATAAATAACTTATATAAAATAAATAGGTAATTTCATGGCAACACAGGCACAGTTCATAACCTCAGTTGACCTCATGCATGTAGGTATAGGTAATTTATTCACGTTTATCGAGTCTCAAAAGAAATAATGATACTTAGGCAGCTCGTGAAAAGAACTTTTTTTTTTAAGTAGGAGGGTCGTCTGACTCTCCAAATGTATCATTTCATTCGATGAGCATAATGGCTGTGGCGGAGATGTTGTTCCATATTTCACTAATAACGATACAGGCCCAGCTGGCACCGTCGCACGAGATTAGCACGGACATGCACACAAATAAAAATCAAGTGGTGTCAAATCCGCGCTGGCCACAGTTGGTCCACCCTTACCAATCCACTGCTCGCCGAACTGATAATGGAGGTTCTCACGTACAGGACAAAGTTATGGTGACGCACCGTCATACTGGAACCACATTGACCACATTGACCACAATCACCTGATCACAAAACAGCAGTTGCTACCTTCCATCAGCATGTTACATTACTCTACATTAGGAAACGACATGATCACACAATACACGAATAGTCTTCACTAGAGCGATGTTTACGCGCAACTGATAATTTAAAGTAAAAATGATTTTTATTTTATAAAATTGTACCTACGGGGCTGCCCTCGCGGCATCCTTTGAGTAAATAGGGATGTGTAAGTAATCAAAATATTGATTTTCGATGGAAACAATTTACTCGTCTATTTTTGTTATCGATTTAGTATTGTAGTTTCTCATTCTCATTCTAGATTCAGCATCGCATGGAATTGTTTAGAACTTTTACAAAACTTAAATTAGTTAGGTACACTGCTGTAAATGAACATCATGCCAAATTTTTAATTTCAGTTTCTGTCTCAAAATCGATGATATTGACCGTTAAAATATTTGTAAAATTTTACTAAAATTGTGTTTCATAAGTCCTTCTCGTTTTTGTTTACTAATACTTGTGTTATAATAATGTTATTAGTAATTAATCGATAAACAAACAAAAGTACTTTTACCATTGGGTAATCTGTGTTTTTAACAAATCATTCAACCAGATACAAGTTTCGATTAATAGCGATAAAAAACGTTATTGCGCAAAAATTAGTGCATCACTAGTTATTTCTTTTACGTCCCCGACAAAGCTCACGCGCGACGACTCCGCCAAAGAAATAAATAATCTAACAAAACAATAAAAGGAAAGCCGACAATTATACCGCCTATAAAAAAAAGTAAAAAAACTAAAACCCAACTACGACAAAAAACGACGCTGAAAAAGTATAAAACAAGATTTTCAGAATACTGAACTGAACAAAGTTGCTAATGTAGTTGCAAGTAAATGGACACAGTAGTAATGTCATACAATACTATTCTGAAGTAAGCAACATTCACTATGTAGAGATAAATTTTCATGTTTGGAGAGGCGTAGTCACACGTTACATATACCTACCTACCGTAGCACCTTGACAACGTGTGACTACGCCTTTCCAAACATGAAAATTTATCTCTACATAGTGAATGTTGCATACTTGAGAATAGTATTGTATGACATTACTACTGTGTCCATTTACTTGCAACTACATTATCAACTTTGTTCAGTTCAGTATTCTGAAAATCTTGTTTTATACTTTTTCAGCGTCGTTTTTTGTCGTAGTTGGGTTTTAGTTTTTTAACTTTTTTTTATTTGTACTATTTTGGTGTTAAAGTGTATTTGTGGCGCATATTATTAACAAAAGTTAAACTGATGGACTAAAAACTAGGTACTTGACATATTACATCTACACGCACATATAACAACATAAGCCCGAAGGCATATAGTGCAGAGGCCTTTTTATGGGAGTTTTAGCCAGTTATCAAACTGTTACAGGAGCTAAATTTAGTATTCGGGAACACTGTTGGAGCTGCTGAACCTTGGACAATACTATCTTAGCATTGTGTAGATTCAATTTCTTAGTATTGTATAATTGCATGGCAAACGTGTGAGCACAATATACGAATGTGCTGTAAGGCATTTATTGGTTGGGTTAGTCATTTTTAGGGTTCCGTACCTCGAAAGGAAAAAACGGAACCCTTATAGGATCACTTTGTTGTCCGTCTGTCTGTCTGTCTGTCTGTCTGTCTGTCTGTCACCACACTTTATCTCAAGAACGCGTGGACATATCAAGCTGAAATTCTCATGAAATACTCGGGTCTATTGTCCCTTTAAGCTGTGAAAATATCAAACTTCTAAGCCAAGCCAATCAAACGATACAGCCGATTATGTCGATATTTTCAACAAATTTTCGACACTCGCAAAGGAATCAAAACCTACAGGATACTTCCCGTAAACTCAGAATCTTGAAAATTGGCATGAAGCATTGTCATATAATGCAAATATAGGAAAAATTGCGACAATAACATATTTTTAGTTATATAATATAATAAACATATTTTAATAAAATGGAACTTACTACCTTATTTCTCACGAACGAATAAAGTTATCAAATTGAAATTTATACCAAATACCTAGGTCTATTGTCCCTTTAAGCTGTGAAAATATCAAACTTCTAAGCCAAGCCATTGAGCAAGCGTGGTGATTACGCTCAATCCTTCTCTGTATGAGAGGAGACCTGTGCCCAGCAGTGGGACGATAAAGGGTTGATGATGAAGCCAAGCCAATCAAAAGATACAGCCGATATGTCGATATTTTCAACAAATTTTCGACACTCGCAAAGGAATCAAAACCTACAGGATACTTCCCGTAAACTCAGAATCTTGAAATTTGGCACGAAGGATTGTCATATAATGCAAATATAGGAAAAATTGCGAAAATCACATTTTTTCAGTTATATAATATAATAAACATATTTTAATAAAATGGAACTTACTACCTTATTTCTTACGAACGAATAAAGTTATCAAATTGAAATTTATACCAAATATCTAGGTCTATTGTCCCTTAAAGCTGTGAAAATATCAAACTTCTAAGCCAAGCCAATCAAAAGATACAGCCGATATGTCGATATTTTCAACAAATTTTCGACATTCGCAAAGGAATCAAAACCTACAGGATGCTTCCCATAAACTCAGAATCTTGAAATTTGGCATGAAGGATTGTGATATAATGCAAATATAGGAAAAATTACGAAAATCACATTTTTTAGTTATATATAATATAATAAACATATTTTAATAAAATGAAACTTACTACCTTATTACTCACGAACTAATAAAGGTATCAAATTGAAATTTATACCAAATACCTAGGTCTGTTGTCACTTTAAGCAGTGAAAAAATGAAACTTCTAAGTTAAAGCGATCAAAAGATACAGCAGTTTATACCGACACCTTAGACGAATTTCCGTCACACGCTAGGGAATCAAAACCTACAAGCAAAGGCATTAAAATTATATTTACAATAGACAGGACATCACGAACAAAATCCTAAGTCAATACTTTTATCGACTTGGTTGAAAGTCGCTCAGTCTAGTCTGCGAGTCAGGACGTAATTTGTGTCCACCAAGTATAAACATTTTCTAAGGAAATATGCCATGTTGCGCTTTGTGTTACTGTACATCTCGTTATAGTAAAACGACTGGACCTAACTTCGGAATGTTTTTCTATGAATTATTTATATTTCGTCTGCAATTCAAATTAAAAAAAACAATCTTAACTAGTTCTAGAAATTTTTCCATTATTGTAATAAGCGCCCTCTATTGTTGAGTAGTTTTACTATTTTCTTGTAGAGATGTAGTAATGTTGTTTATCGATTTAGTTATCGATAATAATTATTAAGATGAATAAATTTTGTTGTATTTTATTGACATTTAAAATATAGCTAAATAAACTTAAAATATTACTATATTTCAAGTTTATTTATTATTAACTCTATTTAAACATAATCATATCATATTAATAAACAAAATTGAATGAACAATTACTATTCATTTATCTAGGTTTTTGTTATTTTTGTTTTCCGAATAAAAATAATGTCGTAGGGAAAAAGTGGATACGATTTGTCCAGATAGACCGTAGAGAAGAAAATTGGCTTCCGTCTCATTCGGCGAAATTATGCTCAATGCATTTTAGAAGAGAAGTTATCTACTTTGGAAAGACTTGTCGATCAAATTAAAAAAAAAGAATCGGTACCTTGTATTAGAAATGAAATAGTAAGTTACTAATTTCATTACTTTTTTACTTAACCGTAAAAATTGGAATAAAATTTACAGTTAAGTGGATAAGTACATAGATTACATAACTTATTTATAATGAAATATATTCATAAAATATGTAGGTACGTATATGTAGTACAATGATTGCGAGCTACTTTGTGATTTTGAGGATTCCGTTTCCGTACCTAAAAGGTAAAACGAACCCTATTCATGAGACTTCTCTGTTCGTCTGTCCGTCTGTCACCAGGCTGTATCTCATAAATCGTAATAGCGAGACAGTTATAATTTCCAGAGATTGTGTTAGTATTTCTGTTGCCGCTATAACAACAAGTACTAAGAATAAAAATAATAAAATATTTAAGGGGGCTCCCATACAACAAACGTGAATTTTTGTCGTTTTTTGCTCCATATTAATAACGGAAACAGATAGACTCTTAAAATGTTCACAGAATATTTGGTTATATATTCAAATTACAAATAAATAATTAAAATAAAATAAATCCTGAAGGCGGGCTCCCATACAATAACCATGAGTTTTTTGCCGTTTTTAAAGATAATGGCGTACAAATCTTGTAAAGGTCTTGCTCCAGCAGACTACCATTTTTGTCGTGATTTGGACAATTATCTACGTGACAAGAAGTTTTCTTCCCAGGAGGCAGTTCTGCTTTCACACAGTTTGTGCAGTCTAGATCCTCAGAGTTCTATCACAAAGGCATAAACGACCTTCCTATACAATATGTAAAGAAAACCCTGTCCGACCCATAAGGATAATAAAGGTTAGGTAAACACTTGACCAAATATAATATAAAATTTTACATAATCATCATAGTAACAATAATAATGAATTTTGAAATAATCTTTTTTTCCCGGGGATTAATTCCAATTTCCCCGAAATTTGGTAATTTTTAAGAAACTGACAACACCATTTGTGACGGAGCGAATAGCGATGCGACCACGTGCCGTATGTCCCGCCCCCCTTCACCCGCGCATGTATGCCTATCGGGTTGCCTGCCGCATATGCATTAAGTTACCTCGCCTTTTCGAAATAACATTTATTTTTTTGGGGGGATTTTTTTTTAAGTTTAGCCCGGCTTTGTAGGCATTATTAGAATCAGTTAACGATACCTAACAATACCTTCACGGATCGGACAGGGTTTTCTTTACATATTGTATATTGATTATAAATGAATTATTTTTAAAAATTAAAAAATAAGCAATTATTTACATTTTTAGTACTAATCGGCAATTTTAAACTTTAACGCCTATTATATTAAAAGAATTATATAAATAAGAAACTCGTAAACTTGAAATTACCCATAATTATTCTGCTTCCTAATTTTTTGTTTCAAGCTATCATAATGCGAAAAAACATCGTCGTAGTAACTTCTTTGAATATTATCGATAACTTTATATCGAAATGATACAAACCCTACCACAGTTTTTTGCATTGCCATTTTAAATTATTTGCAAACAAACGTGCAAAAAGAATAATTTTGCTAAAAACGAAATGCAAACGAAAATTGCAAAACAAAATGCGCTTTATGGCCTAAAAGGTCTATTACACTCAAAAATCGCAATAAACTGAGCGTTAAAATAATTCGTAAGCATAAAACATCTAAAATGCCAATAGACGGTGTCACGGTAAATGAATTCTAAAACAGTTTTTAGTAGGAGAGCTGGCAAGAATTTTTGGGTAGGTATTTGAGGCAAGCTAAAAACTTGTCCTGTACCTCTCCTATTATATCCCAACACGAAACTGCAGACCTGGCTGGTGAGTAGAGGGGCTAAATCAACGCCCAAATTTAAAAAAAAATAATTTTGTTTTATCCAAAAATATACTTGAGGCAATTTGCAATTTTTATATGTTGTAGTTTAATATTTACAGAATATAAAACAAAATAAGCCAGACGATTCAGCCGGGGTTTTAAAATTGCCAGACGCGTTCAAAAATATTTTGCAAAAAAAATATAAAAATGTATTTGAGGCAACTTGAAATTTTAATAGAGTATTATTTATAACAGTACAATAAGCAACGACTTTGGATTCTGCGGTAAGTCTGCAGTGGACCTAACAAGTGGCATATTGCGCGGGCGGCCTTACGGCGGCGTAGCACTGCTATGGAGAAACAGTAAGTGTCATTATGTGTCTGTGGTTCCCTGTAAAAGTGACCGAATAAGTGCGATTAAAGCGTGTGTAATGGAACGATTAATACTCGTTTTTTCTGTATACATGCCTACTGACTCTTCTGACAATCTTGTGGAATTTGTACAATGTTTAGGTGAAATAACGTCAATAGTTGAGAGTAACAATATTGAAAATGTATTTATTTTAGGGGATTTTAACGCCCATCCAGGGGAATTGTTTGGCAATGAACTACAAAGTTTTTGTAATGAACAAAACTGGACATGTGTCGACCTAGAGATGTTGGGCTTGCATTCGAATACCTACACTTTTGTGAGTGAAGCTCATGGTAGCCGCAGGTGGTTGGATCACTGTGTAGTCACCGACGCTGCATTAAGATCGGTTTATTCGGTTAAAATATGTTACGACATCTTTTGGTCTGATCACTGTCCAGTGGAGATTCATTGTAGTCTAAAATCAGTCTGTAAAACCATTAGACCACCGTTCACCCAAACAAATAAAGTGCTATGGAGAGACAGAGACTTAAGTCAAATTGAAATGTATACTAAATGTTGTAATGAGAAACTACGGGAATTAGGGTTCCCCATTGAATTTCAGCTTTGTGGTGATAGCATGTGTGATAACAGAGGCAGAGATCACTTGTCTGTGATAGACACACTTTATGGTGACATAGTAAAATCGTTACGGGAGGCGGCTGTTGACAGCTATACAGGTCACGAGAGTTGCGGTCGGCACATTGTTGGCTGGAATAAGTACGTTCGTGATGCTCACAGGGATGCTAGGCAGAAGTTCTTAACTTGGGTAAGTCATGGTCGACCTAACAGTGGTAACTATTACAGTGAAATGTATGATTCTAGAAAGAAATTCAAAAGCAAATTACAATATTGTCAGAATAATCAAGAAGGAATAAAGATGAATATATTAGCTACAAAACATAAAAATAAGGATTTTAAAGGATTTTGGCAACAAACGAAACAGTTAAACCCTAAACCCAGTATCCCTGTGAGTATCAACGGTATCTGTGAACCGAAGGACATTGCCAACTTATTTAAAGGTCACTTTCAAGTGGAGTCTCCACTGAAGGGTGAGCAGATCAGGGATGTGGAGGTTATCGTGTCGGGGGTTTCTGAACGTGTCACAGCAAAGCAAGTTGCGCTAATAATAAAAGGCATTACACGAGGGAAGTCCCCCGGGCACGATAGCCTGAGCATCGAACATTTTCAGCATGCGGGGCCGCACCTTCCAAGGCTCCTGGGACTTTTATTTACTTTGTGTATTAGGCATTCCTACCTGCCAAATGAGCTGATGAAGACGGTGGTAGTGCCTATAATTAAAAACAAGACCGGAGATAGTTCCGATAAGTGCAACTACCGCCCGATATCATTAGCTACAACCGCAGCTAAGGTGCTTGATGCTCTGCTTGAGAGACAACTTAAAGAACACCTGAACTTAAATGACGCACAGTTCGGTTTTAGACCTGGACTTTCGACAGAATGTGCGGTTATGTCTCTCAAACAGACTGTCAGGTATTACACTGACAGGAGCACGCCTGTTTATGCAGCCTTCCTTGATCTCTCCAAGGCTTTTGACCTAGTTAGGTATGATATTCTGTGGCATAAATTGAAGAGCACAGGTGTGCCTGGTGATGTCATCAATATTTTTAAATATTGGTACGGCCATCAGACTAACCGGGTCAAATGGCTTGGGGAACTCTCTGATGAGTACGGGCTGGAATGCGGAGTGAGGCAGGGGGGATTGACATCTCCTTCGCTCTTCAGCTTGTATGTAAACGGGCTGATTGGTGAGCTGAGTGACACTGGAGTCGGATGCTCAATTGATGGACATAGTATCAATAGTATCAGTTATGCAGACGATATGGTGTTGCTCGGCCCATCAATAGCCGCGCTCAGAAGGCTGATAGGTGTGTGTGAGGAGTACGCGAGGGTACACGGTCTCCTGTACAATGCCCAGAAAAGCGAGCTCCTGGTTTTCCAAGCCAAGAGTCGAAAACTGGAGGGTGTGGCACCTGTGCTGCTTAATGGTGTCGCGCTTCGAAGAGTCAATGAATTGAAATACCTCGGCCATGTTGTTAACGAGGAACTGAAAGATGACGGGGATATAGAAAGGGAAAGGAGAGCGATGGCGGTCCGCTGTAACATGTTGGCACGCAGATTTGCTAGGTGTAGCCTTGAGGTAAAAATTACATTGTTTAAAGCATTCTGCCAATGTCTCTACACCTGCAATCTGTGGGTCGCCTACACGCAGCAGGCCATCAACGCTCTCCGAGTACAGTATAATAATGCGTTCAGGGTGCTGGTGGGGCTCCCACGTTACTGTAGTGCGTCTGCGATGTTTGCGCACGCGCACACAGACGGCTTTCACACTGTGCTGCGGCGCCGTATCGCGTCGCTGATGTTTCGTACACGTGGGAGCGCCAACACCATTCTGAACGTGCTCAGCAACAAGCTGGACAGCCCCCTTCTGCGGCATTGGGTTCAAGCACAAGTGCGGGTGCCTGGTGCCCCAGAGGGAGGCAAATACCTTAATTAAGTTCTTTTTTATTTTTTTTATTATTTAATACTAACATAGTTTTTAAGTTGTACACTAACAATATATGGGCATGTTGCCCGAAATAAATAGATTTTATTTTATTTTATTTTTATTTATTTTATAACTAAAAAGTAAGACTCTCAAAAAGACAGATCATTTCGGTGGGACTTTCTACCTGCCAGGTGATCTAATGAATTTGTATGGGTGCGAGTGCGGAGCGCTATAGACAAACTGTAGAGCGAGAGAGAGCGTTTATCGGCAACTGTCTGCGTTCTTGCTAGCTGCGTTACTATTGGCTCTGGCGAGGTCACGCGACTTACTACAGCCATGTGATTTTCAGCTGGAATTTCGGAGTTGTTATTCTCAGTCGTATTCTAATATTTGTGCTACACGATTTATAAGTTAAAAATTCAAAATTATCAAAAAGCTTTGACAGATCTTGGAGTAGCACATATTACCGGATCACGTGAAGAAATTTTGCCAATTTTGGAAGCATTTATTTGTGAAATTTATGGATATAAAAATATATCAAACATAAATGCAGCACGGTTTCAAAAATTTTGTGTAACTTACAAAGCTAACACTGAAGATGAACCTTTCAAAAAAACTTTAATAAATTGTGATCCCTCTACTTTACCTCCGTGCAAAGCTGAATTACAACAACATCTTTTAAGAACGCAATATATAACGAGTATTTGGAGAAATGCATATTTGCGATTCCCCAGCTCTTTGACACCGAATAGAAACGGATGGACACTTCATGAGGATACGCTACATTTCCACTGGTTCGACGGAGATTGTATGCCGCAATCAGTATTCAACGCTATTGTTCATGAAAACAATAAACAAAATAATATTGGAAATGTTACTACAGGTGCGTACCTATACATAGTTTTTTTTATAACTGCTACATTTTAATTTCTATGATTTATTTAATAAATCCATATACCTATATTACTTTTCGCATATAGATACGATAATGCAGAGGTATCCGAATTAGACACAGATGAATCTGAAGTTGATTCTGATAGCTCTGATGAAGGAGCATCTACAGAAGAAGAATGACAATTTCTTTCTGACATGACAGGGAATTAATTACATTGATATTTGTATACTCATAATAATTCTGCAGCTGTATTATATTATTAGTATATAATTTTTCTATTTCAATAAATCTGATTTTGTAATTTTATATTTTTGTAATCATTACTTTATAAGATCACCTGGCAGGTAGAAAGTCCCACCGAAAAGTTACTCCAAAATTTCGACTGAAAACCACATGGCTATAGTAAGTCGCGTGACCTCGCCAGAGCCAATAGTAACGCAGATAGCAAGAACGCAGACAGTTGCCGATAAACGCTGTCTCTCACTCTACAGTTTGTCTATAGCGCTCCGCACTCGCACCCATACAAATTCATTAGATCACCTGGCAGGTAGAAAGTCCCACCGAAATGATCTGTCTTTTTGAGAGTCTTACTTTTTAGTTATTAATAATACTCTATTAAAATTTCAAGTTGCCTCAAATACATTTTTTATATTTTTATGCAAAATATTTTTGGACGCGTCTGGCAATGTTAAAACCCCGGCTGAATCGTCTGGCTTATCTTTTTTTATATTCTGTAAATATTAAACTACAACATATAAAAATTGCAAATTGCCTCAAGTATATTTCTCGATAAAACAAAAAATAAAATTAAAAAATTTGGGCATTGATTTAGCCCCGCTACTCACCAGCCAGGTCTGCAGTTTCGTGTTGGGATATAACAGGAGAGGTACAGGACAAGTTTTCAGCTTGCCTCAAATACCTACCCAAAAATTCTTGCCAGCTCTCGGACTATTTTGTTTGTACAAGACAAGTTTCACTTAATTTATTTACTTTTCAATATTTATTTACCCGATTCGAACTATACTAGGGTATTAAATCGGATCTGGCAACATAGACCACACTGGCCACCTACCGGGCAATAGCTGAATATATTTTATATAAACTTATTTCATTTTTACTGTTTGATGTCTCCAATTGTCGATCTAATTTTGCTATATTGTACTAGATGGCGGAACTGAACCATGGGATCACAGTTTTTCTATGCCATTTTGACACATGCCCTCTATATATATCTTAAATCTCTTTGCCTACAAGGTACTTCCCGTGAACTCAGAATCTTGAAATTCGGCACGAAGCAACGTTATATTATAGTACAGACAGATAAAGGAAAAATTGTGAAAATGATAAATTTGAAGTTACATAAAATATTAAAATATTATTTTTGCTTACATGACATAAAATATTTTTTTAATAATTATAAACTTACTACCTACCCTTTTTCCCATGAACGCGTAGAGATATTAAAGTTGAAATTCATATCAAACACTTCTTAAATCTAATTGCCTCTAAACTGTGAAAAATTCTAAATCAATGCTAGTATTATAAATGCGAAAATAACTCTGTCTGTCTGTTACGCGTTCCCGCCTAAACCTCTCAACCGATTTTGATGAAGTTTGGCACAGACAATCTTTAGACCCTGAGAAAGAACATAGGCTACCTTTTATCCCGGAAAAATGTGATGTTCCCGAGGGGAATTTAAACAGCGCGATATAACCGAACTCCACGCGGGCGAAGCCGCTGGCGGAAAGCTAGTACGTCATAAATTGTAAACCGCTACGTTTGTACGGCGGAACCATGGAGCAAATATAGAGAGGAGGTGTTGTAATTAGATTTCTTCAAGAAACAACGCGTGACAATTTGCGGGATGAGGGGTGCAAAAAGTGGGCGGGATTTTGTTAGATCCTGCCCCCTTTTTTGTTTTCCATCTACCGGTCAAAAGCAAAACTGCTTGCTTCTTTTTGAATTTGATGTTACTACGTAGTTTAACTACTTCACACTAGATGTCATAACATCTACTACTACAGGGACGTACTCAGAATTTTGGTACCATTACCTATTATGTAAACAAGTAATACTTTCCTTAATCAAAAGTAGCATGATGCGAATGAAGCTGTGTGTGTGTGTGTATGGTCAAGTAATGTTAATTTCAGAGGCAGAACAAATATTAAACAAATTATATCGAAATAAATTTTATTGACAAACACTATTATGTAGGAATATACTACAGATGGCGCGTGCAGTGCTATTTACACGGAGCGCCATGTACCGAAAACATGGAATCCTCACCCCCCAACTGTGACGGAACCTATCTCATATAAATATGTAGGTAGATAGTTGAGGATATACAACTATAAATTCCATTTAGGTACACGGGCCTGTGAGCGTCTAAATTTTATACCAGTACTTATTTGATTTACCTAAAGCAAAATATTTAAATCAAATCAAATAGTTTATTTGTGATACACAGGTACATATCATAGGTCTTACAAATACAAATGTTGTGTTGTGTATAGATTCATAACGTTTATTTTTAACTAGTTATAAGAATGCAGATTATTGAGTAATGCAGTAACCTGATCGTTAACTGTATTTAGTTTTATGAATGATATTAAAGGACTAAGTTAGATTATGGTTTGATTAGACTCAGGTTATTGATATTGTTGCGGAGATTTAACTTATGTATAACAATGTTTTTTTCAATTTTACTTATTTTTATCAATGTTTTCTGTTCTTTTAAGTTTTCGTACTAGACACTTACGCAGGCTCTCGCTACAAAAAACAATAATTACGAAGTTGTTCTATTTCTTACTTTAACTTTTTCTTTCGAGGCCAATCATGAAGTATCAAAAGTTCATATAAATCACTTGAAATTTTCTTTTAAGCTATAACATAAAGAATAAAACAAAAGAATATTAAATTAATTCATTCTCCCAAAATAATTGAAACTGGTAAATACAAACAACATTGAAACGAACCGATATATCTAGTTTTATACAAGATAATGTTCCCTTCTTTTATTTTCGAAGTCCCTTTTTGTCACCAAGAAGTCTTCATCATTAAAATGGCAAGAACAAATCTTTGTATATTTTGTCGGAGTCCAGTCTTATCTATTGATTTTAGTGATTCACTGCTGTTTAAGTATCTCTTCGAATAGAAATCTAAAACATACATAATTTAAACAAAAACTTTTATGATGGTTGTCTCACGAAGTGGAAGTACTTTCGATAATGTAGATTAAATAGAGAATAGTGTATTTAATTTAAAGGAGGTTTATTTTCATTTCCTGAGTATTAAATATTTTATTAAAAATACTTTCCATAGCCGTGGAACACTCTGTAAAATAATTGGATTCTAATTACGACCCTGTCATTTTGTTAAATTCAAGGGATGACGATAGATGGCGGGCATGTTTAAAAATGTTTATAAAAACTGTAAAAAATATATATTAGCGGCTAAAAAGTCTTTAGGTATGTCAGTAGAACAAATTTCAGTACGTATGATTATCAAAGTATATTAATACTGCTCTAATTACCTATTTATTTTAATTTCTATAACATAAAGAGTCGCCATCTATGGTCAAGTAGAATAAGTATAATTGAACACGCCCACAAGATATGAGATTTTTCTAGAACTATTCTTTTAAATTATGAATAAAATTACTTGCACGTGAAATGTGATGTCTTTCGTAGCACCAGAACGTCTGTCCGAGCAATTTTTACAAGATAAAACACAACATTTCATCCTTTTTTACTTAATAATATGAAAATAACACGAAAAACCTCCGTTGTGCACAGAACGAACAACTACAGTACACTGAATAAAGGCCACGCCCACTATGATGACGTCAGGGCCTACTGAGAATCACAGTGCACAGTTACTTAGGCCGCCTCCTCTCTATATTTGCTCCATGGGCGGAACCCTCGGTGTGCGAGTCCGACTCGCATTTGGCCGGTTTTTATTAACTTGATTGTGCTCTGGCTGTTGAGAGTATGTCATGCTCACTCAAATGTCTCGCTGATGGTGGCGTGTGTGTTGGGTTATTAGGTTCCCTTCAATATGGTTGAGCTGAATGATGCTGATCCATACGTCATGTTCGTGAACGGACGCCGTCAGTGGGGACTGGTCATCTCTTAGCTGCCATGGCGTATTTTAATTTCTGAATTGATTTTTGTGTGGTTTCTATGTACGCTCTCAGCGTACAATATATTTCTGCATCGTTCTCACACGGTTGATTTCAACATGAATGATGTAATCAAATATTTGTAACAATAGCTTCAAAATTTAAAAGAGTGTCCATGGAGTTTCTTGCCCGTTCTTCTCCATAGGTACCTCTTTGGAATGGGCGACTAGCTTCATCTTATTGACTGACCGACCTTCTGACAATTCAAAAGTGCCTGTAACTGGTTTATTTGAAATAAATGATTTGATTTGGTTCGATTTGTTTCCGCCTTCACCGCGTGGAGTTACTACCAGCTTATGTCGTTTTCATTAGTGCATTACATATTCTATTAATGTTCACACTGCTCTACATTGCATAAAGCGATTCACAGTTCCCGCTTCGAGTTCCCGTGATCCGCGCTTTACTCTTATCGCTCATATTTAACATCATTGAAGCATTCTTGTAATTATGTACAAGCATAAAGTACTGGTGAAGCTCTTTCACGTGATACCAAACACGGTATATTTATTTTAATTTTATATTAACATAGAATTAAACACATTTTGTCCGCTAGAGGGCGCAATACTAAATTTGGTGACAAGCTTTATAGCTCATAACTAACAGAATATCAAGGCCCTTCTAATGGTACTGCAGTGGTCTTATTCTGATAAGTAGTAAAGAAGCTATGAACGAAAAGATGTGAATTATATACAACCAGCCCATGAATACAGGTAAAGTCACACGCAAATGCTAGCAATATATATATATATTCAAAATGTACAAGTAAAGCGCTTTCAAATGATACCAAACACGGCATATTTATCTTAACTTTATTTTTTACTCTGTATGTTTTGTCCGCTAGAGGGCGCCACAGTAGATTTTGTGAAACCCCATATAGCCTATAACCAGCGGACAATTAAGACGCTTCTAATGATATATCATTTTTTGAATTCTGATAAGTAGTTTAGAAGTTACGAGGGAACAGATGAACATACATACATACATACATACATACATACATACATACATACATACATACATAGCCTGTCAAAATCATAACCCTCCTTTTGCTTTGCCGTAGTCGGGTAAAAATGGTGTTGTCATTTTTTTAAAAACACCAAATTTTGGGGAAGTTAGCGTAAATTCGCGGGGATAAAAGATAGTTTCAAAATTGATTAGTATTGTTACTATGATGATTATGCAAAATTTCAAATTTTATTTGGTCATGTGATTGCCTAACCTTTATTATCCTTATGGGTCGGACAGGGTTTTCTTTACATATTGTATATAAGTAAAGTACCTTCCCCTCCCGCAGCATAAGCGCAAGCACCACCATCCCGCGCCCCCCACCGCGCCCCCCTCGCCTCCCGCGGCCCACAGTGTGGAGTACACTCGACAAGTGTTGCAGAAGCAGCTCGCCGACAAGCTGGGGGAGGACACGGGGTGAGTACATACTCGTTTATATTCGGAATAGAACATTTGCACGACACATTGCACAAAGTATGCAAAATTAAATAAATCTGTCATGTTGTGCAGTTTACGGTTCTTACGTCACCATTTAATTGTGCACACTTTAATTTTCTTCAACTTTAAATTCAAGGTCAACTCTGAAATTCATAATTACATACCGACCAACTTATTGACAATTCTAAAGATTGTTGATGAAAATGATTTTATTGAAATAAATGTTTTCACTTTTAATTTCATCTTTGTGTATGTTTGTTGAGTCCGTCATTACTGTACAGGTCGGCCCCGCGAGATTCACGTGAAGGAAATGTTCAGCACAATTATAGCGCCCACGTGGATGGAGGAAACACTGACGGAGGAAAGACAGACGGTGGCGAAGTAGTCGGTGGTAGCAGAGGTGGCGTGGAGTCTGTTCAGAATCTGTTGGATGACAGTATGGACCACTCTGCCGACCGGGAGGACTGGCCCATCGGTCAGTTGATATATTTCAATAACAGTTTAGAATTAGGCAAAGTAAATTGTAAACATGTTTAGTTGTGGTAGCCAAGTGCAAAAATACTGAATATTGAGTGGAGACACCCTCACACACACTGTGTACCGACTTCGACTTTGTTTCTTCTTCTTCTTCAACCTATAGAGGTCCACTGTTGGTCCAAGGCTTTCCATGTTGACCGGTCTGGTACTGCCCGCATCCATCTGCTTCTCGCGACCTTCACCAGGTCATCTGCGTCTTCCAGTACGTGTCCGCTACTCCAGAACCTTACTGCCCCATCGGCCATCGGTTCTACGAGCAATGTGCCGCGCCCACTGCCACTTAATTTTAGCGACTCTACTTTGTTTGGGGCATTAATAATGTGTTTATATATTTGGTACCCACAAGCAAAGCGCGCCTAGTTTTGTGAAATAAAAGTACTATAGTATACTGTACGATATCTGAACGTTACCTTATCTTCTCATATCAACTGTCAGCTTATTTCTGACTATGTTGTGGTAATACCAGTATTTTAGAAGAAGCAACACCTATCTGACGTCTACAACCCAGTTACTGGCTAATACGATACCCATTAGGCTATCAAACTGTCTTGCTTGTGGCGACTACTTGATACACTACTTTTAATACAGAAATTAGTGGTCAGGTACAGCCCGTACCTGACCACTAATTTCTGTATTAAAACTCATAACATTTCCATTCAGGCGAGTCGCGGTTCCGTCGCAAGTCACAAGACCGAGTGCTGCCTCTCGACGACAACGAGCTCAGCTCACACTCGAGTGAGAAGGAACTTGTGAGCCAGGGACAGCGAGCGGGACCAGCGGTTGCGGCTCAGGGACAACGCAGCGGGACTCAGTCGTCCGTCGAGCGACCGAACGACGTCGACACTCAATATACTAAGCATAAAAAAGTAAGTGTTAGCTACCCTACAGCGTATATAATTATCACGATTTATTCAAAACTAAACACTTCAAAAAATCCGCGTGCCGCTTGCGCCCTTGCCGGCCGCCTGCGACTTGAGTGTTTATCTGCCTAAACCGCGGAGTGAGTGGGCCGGACCATTATTTCGAACAAACTTGCTACCCCAGTAGGCTTTGATTCTGTTTGAAGGTGGTGGAACTGGCTATCCATGGACAATAAGGTCGATGTATCTTACAGATTCAGATAATGGCTGATGGGCGGCATAGTAGACATTATTTTTATTGAAGGGCTACCGTTTCTTGAGGAAGCCTTAGGTACCTATATCATTTCTCCACGTGCGAAACCGGGGCAGGTCGCTAGTATAATATAAATAAATATCTTCATTTATCCTTATTAAATTAAATCTGAACATGGTGTCCGAAAGATCTCGCCTTAAGAAGTCTACGCTCCGGCCAGCACCCATCCAGATCCATAACTCCGAAGCTCGAGCTCCAAAATCGCTTCGAATGCCACCACAGAAGTGTGGTGGTACCTACTCTTTTTCAAAAAGGGTGACAACGCCCTTTTGCAAAACTACAGACCCATCTCACTTCCGAGTCATGTCTATTTATTTATTTATTTATTTATTAGGTAAGCCAACAGTTATGTACACCATTACATGTATGGAGTACAATTTTACAAAAAAAAAAATACATTTGTAAGTGTAATAACTACTTACTGACTAACACAACATGCACAAAAAACGGTTAACATTCAATATTAAATGATTTTAAATTAAAACAGTAAAACAAAAAGTATTAATCTAATAGTAAGTAGTAAGTACCACCAGCCTCTCAAGCATGAGTGCGCGGGTTCGATTCCAGGTCAGGCAAGTACCAATGTAACTTTTCTAAAGTAATATGTACTTTCTAAGTATATCTTGGACACCAATGACTGAAGGTGAAGGAAAACATCTTGAGGAAACCTGGACTTTAAGTCTGAAATCGCCAACCCGCATTGAGCAAGCGTGGTGATTACGCTCAGTCCTTCTCTGTATGAGAGGAGACCTGTGCCCAGCAGTGGGACGATAAAAAGGTTGATGATGATGATGAAGTAGTAAGTCTATAAGTTGTTTTCGAGAGTCCTCACGAATCATCTCGCCTGCAGGTTTGACGACTTCCAGCCTCCCGAATAAGCCGGTTTCCGAAAGGGCTTCAGCACAGTAGACCACATACATACGCTGCGGCAGGTTATACAGAAGGCCGAGGAGTATAACTTATCCCTTTGCTTGGCGTTTGTGGACTACAAAAAACCTTTGTTTTTTTTTATAAATTATAAACCAGCGCTTGACCGCAATCCCGCCTGATGGTAAGCAGCGATGCGATCGTTGATGGTAAAGCGCGCTAGTTTATTAAGAGCCTATTCACTCTAGCCTTGAAGACACTCAAATTGGAGTCCGACGGAAACACCGCCGCCGGCAAGTTGTTCCAGTCCCTTGATGTACGCGGTATAAAGGAGGAGGCGAAACGCTTCGTCCGGATCGTAGTAGTATTAACAACGTAAGGGTGGAAACTCGCCGTACGACGGGTCGTCCGATGGGGGAATTAAATCATGCAATTCCCTCGCACACTCCCCAAAATGCATCCTATAGAACACCGGAACGCTGGCTACTCTACGCCTGTGCTCTAGGCTTTGGAGACCGTCTCGAGTTAAATCAGGGTCACCAATTAGCCTCTTCGCACGCCTCTCCACTAAATCCAAAGTAGCCAGGTGACATTTCGCAGCACCAGCCCAAATGTGGCTGCAGTACTCCACACACAAACGGACCTGTGCTTTGTACAACATTAGAAGCTGCCCCGGTGTGAAGTACCGCCGGAACTTCGCGATGACGCCAAGTTTTCTGGCAGCCACCTTGGTCTTGGACTCAATGAACCGCCCAAAGTTTAGGTTCGAGGAAATCTCAACTCCCAAAAGCTGAAGGCGGTCGGTGCACTCCAAGGATACATTCTGAAAAGTTTCGATCGAGACCTGGGCTGTACTGCAGTCTCTCCAGCGGTACCAAGTAGACTATCGGTATATTGAAGCGCTGAAGGGTTTGTACGAATACGCCACCATGTCAGTCCGAATACAGGACCAGACCTCGAAACCAATACCTCTGCAGCGTGGTGTCAGATAGGGAGATGTTATCTCCCCAAAACTGTTCACCGCTGCATTGGAGGATGTCTTTAAGGTTCTGGACTTGAAAGGACTGGGCATCAACATTAATGGCGAGTACATGACACACCTTCGGTTTGCTGATGATGTCGTTGTCATGGCTGAGACCGCAGAGGTCCTGAGTACAATGCTCGAAGACCTCAGTAGAGCCTCCGAGCGAGTCGGTCTTAAAATGAACATGGACAAGACGAAAGTCATGTCTAATGCCCATGTTGTACCAACTTCTATAAAGATTGGAGACTCTGTTCTCGAAGTTGTTGACAGTTACGTGTACCTGGGACAAGCTATCCAGTTAGGAAGGTCCAATTTCGAGAAAGAGGTCAATCGTCGAATCCAACTCGGCTGGGCTGCTTTCGGGAAGCTACGTAGAATCTTTTCGTCCGAAATACCGCAGTCTCTCAAGACAAAAGTCTTCGACCAGTGTGTGTTGCCAGTGATGACTTATGGAATTGAGACGTGGTCTCTAACAATGGGCCTTATAAGAAGGCTCAAAGTCACTCAAAGGGCAATGGAGAGGGCTATGCTTGGGGTTTCACTGCGCGATCGAATCAGCAATGAGGAGATCCGCAGAAGAACGAGAGTAACCGACATAGCCCGAAGAATTGCAACACTAAAGTGGCAGTGGGCTGGACACATTGCCCGTAGGACCGATGCTCGATGGGGTCGACGGGTTCTTGAGTGGCGACCACGCACTGGAAAACGTAGCGTGGGTAGGCCCCCGACAAGGTGGCAGGACCGATCGTCGTGGAGAACCCTGGGGGAGGCCTATGTCCAGCAGTGGACGTCTTTTGGCTGAAATGATGATGATGATCCTTATTAAGATTCGTCTTCTACCATCTTAACTTCTATAATTAATCTATATCTTTCTAGCCGCGCCAACACCATTCCAAGTCTTCGGGCGAGGTGGCACCCGTGAAGGTTGTAATGAGGAGCAACCTGACCTTCAACCTCGGAGACGAGTTCTTCTCGTGGAAGAACAAACCCACCAACGACCTCGTGTGAGTACACCTACACCTACGTCATCACATCATTTAGGTTTCAACTTGTTATGTCAGCACTGGTTTGACGACTACGTTGTTTAAATAACAATGGCGCTAATTAAATAACAATGGCGCTAGTTAAATAACAATGGCGCTAATTAAATAACAATGGCGCTAATTAAATAACAATGGCGCTAATTAAATAACAATGGCGCTAATTCTCTTGTTCACAAATTAAACTAATTTTAAGTTAACTGCATCTTTTTGTTTCCATTTCATTAACAAAAGTACAGAAGATAGAATGTCACTTTAGAGCTGTCAAATTAGTGCGCTCCTGACGAATAGCGTCTAAACTGTCTATGGAGTATCTTAATTTGACAGGATTAAATTAAAATGTTATCTTCTATCCTTTTCTTAACGAAATGGAAAGAAAAAGATGCAGTTAACTTAAAATTAGTTTAGTTTGTGAACAACAGAATCGACGACATTGTTATTATTATTATTTGTGAACACATCGACAATAATTGAGGTAAAGGAATGGCGTTATACATTTCGAACTCAAAAGTGGTTCCGGTCAGACAAAAGTATCTACTGTTTTATTGTGGGAAACAATCTACTAAGTATTGTTACGTGCTAGGGGTACTAAAATGCCGGATAAAGGTTACTAAGTTTATTGGCAACAAAGGTACCGTCGATAGTAGGCAATGACAAGTAGAACGTGGCTGATACACAACAACACTACAGAAGTCGCTCGATGTAGTCCTCTAAGTTCTCGTTGCAGTTGTCGCTGTAGATGTTCTTGATTATCGCTTCTTACTTGTCGCTTGTTTCGCTTCGATAGTCAAATGCAGACTGACCTTCGCGCTGGTACCATTCCGCTTTTTTTTTGGCTAGCTAATCGAACATTCCAGATCTGTCGAGAAGTAATAATAATAGAGCTTAATTTCGAGTACGTTCAGCAGTTATCTATAGGCACTTCACAAGAGACGAGTTTCTAGTAATTTCGATGTCGACACTTCGTTGTCAATATTGATGAAACCTGTAATGTTCGATAGTACACCATAGGCCTAGCAATGCATTTTTATACCGTACCTCTACAATACTTAGGTCTCAAGATATAGGGCTCAAAAGTTATGTAAAACATGTCACGCAACATAGAACCTTATGCCATTGACATAAGGTGCGTACGTAATAGTATTTTTTTATTACAACGAAAGTCTAAAACTAACTCGTCGGCTGTTATTTGAGTTTCAAATGGCCAAAAATTATATTTTGATAACATGTTGCTCAGAACAAGTTGAGCTGGAGAAATTTCTCTGTAGTAATAAAATATATATTTCTTCCATTACAGTAACGATTTCCTCAGTGATCTGGCCGTCCCAACTAACAGCAGCAACGAGGCAGCTCCCCAACGCGACAGTTCGCGTGCACAACGCAACCCGTTCTCTGCCGACTCGCCCACCCCGCCGCTGGCACAGAGCTCGCAGCACTCTCAGTCCAGTCAGCACAGCTCCTCACATTCTGAAAGCTCTTCTGACAGTAGTGGAGATTGAACGACCCACACCTATTAACATTTTACGAGATAGTGCAAAAGAAGTTCTCGAACGTAGAAGCGTTAGGTCGTATGTATAGGTCGTCGAACCTATACATACGACCTAATTATTGCTTCTAACGTCGTCGACAGTTGGCTTGAGTTCAATTTCTATGTTTATGCTCGGACTGTGTGTAATATTTTTATTTTGTGAATATGGAAATGTGGAAAGTAAATTCTGTTAACTTATTGTCTTTTTCAAACTGAACGATTGTAACGCGGCAAATGGATGTAGTGTGTTAGTTTGATTGACAATATATTACCTTAGCTACAAAAAAAAATGCATAATATCTAAAACTAAAGCCTCCCGCAAAGATATCTGCATATTTAGGCATTTAATAATATATTTTTATATTTAAGATAGATAAAATACAATGTCAAATTAAACTAGCTAGCGAAATGACACGGGTGTGCCGGAGTCGGTGTATGATCATATGTACATATGTAGCAGTTGATAACCCCCACCATGGACGCTCACAACCATTTGTGGTGCAATTATCAGCAATTAGATAAGTCGCTCGTGAATTTGAGTTATCATCATAGCATTCTCATGGCCAATTGCTTATGTTGTAGGTTTACATAATCAATCTGAAATTAAATAGTTTGTTATTGTCTATGACCTGTCAGGCAGGATGACATCTCTAATTTATAGTTTGTTTACTTTGAAAAATTATTGAGTTTCAAATAAATAATATGCGCAACACGAAAGGAGTAATGTAAGGTTAAGGTGAAATGCCACGCTGGCAATGATCTATCACCGCTCGGTCGATGTTCACCGCGCACAGGATGGAAAGCAGCACATGAAGTGAGGGTTTGCTCGTAACTGCTATATGGCGTTCCAGTGTGAGGATAAAATAAATAATTTCTTTATACTCACCACATCTGTGAAGTTTCGCTAGCTAATTCAATTTGACTTTTTTATTATGTGTGAAACGTATAATGTATGTTATATTTAATTAGTATATTCGGGTGCTGAGTAGATTCCGATGTTTGTAATAATAAGCTACATTTATATTAAGTACTGACGAGTCCGTCCATTGTCGATGTTGAGAGCATTTTATTATTGTTATAAGTTTAGAGACGCTAGGATTTATAATACGAGGTACTTGTTATTGTGGAGAGTAACAATGATGTTAGACATATCAGTACAACACGTCAAAGAAAAAACCTTTATTTGCAGTAAACATGACGCAAAAGTTTATAAAAACACAAAAATTAAGACATAGTTGAGAGAAACATGCGTCACATCCACGTAAAACGGCTGTCGCTCAACATTATGCTGCGACTCTATGCAAAACAGAGCGCAGCGCTGGTTTTCAGCGACATTCGGCAACGAGGTAAAGACTTCACCCGGTGTAACAAACAATTAAAAGTGGCATCGAGACGGTAGTACAGTACAAATACAAAACATATAAAAGTTAATCCAATTGTAAATGGTGAGAGAACAGTTTCAATAAACACAAACAGGAATATACAAAATAAAAACAGAATATATAAAAACTACGAGAATATCATCCTCAAAAATGACATACGTTTCATATAGTGGCAGTATTAAGAAGCGTCCGGTTCCGGTGGCGCGTGGCGTTTCGTAATGCGTATCGTCCGCGACATTTGTGTCGATTTAACATTAAAGTTTCCCGCGACTCCGTCCGCGTGGATTTCCGTTTACAGCGCGCGGTGGTTCCCGTAAATTAAAAAGAGCTCTGTTGATATAAAATAAGCGCCTGTTAAAATAATGGGAGCAGTATGTAGTACGTCCGCGTAAGCTCCCGTTTTCGCAACATTTTTTTTGTTATCTCCCTGCTCCTATTGGTCAAAGCGGGATGTTATATAGCCTATGTCCTTTCTCATACTCTAGACTATCTGTGTACCAAATTTCATTACAATCGGTTCAGTAGTTTTGACGTGAAAGCCGGACAGACAGGCAGAGACGGTTTTGTCGCCCGTGTGTGATGACTCGAACTAGGATTTAGCCTTAGATGTTATTTGAGATTCAACACTTAGCTAAGTCGTTCGTTTAACCGTTGTTGACTGGTGTCGTACGGACGACAGCAGGTCAAGCTACCCCAAACTGTCAGATATTCCCAATCAACCTTGAGCCTTAATGCTTTAGAGATAAAGTTGAAAATCTAATAAGGAAATCTGACAGATTGTAGTAGCTTGATGTACTGTCGTCTGTACAATATTACTAGGTAGGGGTCTATAGATGTTCATTTATATTGCTCAATCACATAGCATAATAAAATGTTAATATAAGTAAGTTATATATAAAAGAGTCCGTCCTCTTCTGTCATCACGTTCTATCATGGTATGTAGAACACTTAAATAATATTAATAAATGATGAGTACGCTCGGGTTCTGAAAGGTCAATCAAAATAATAGCAAACTGATCAGACAAAGCAACTATAATGTTGCATCAACTTATGGTATTCTACAGACAATTATTAGACCAGACCGTGTAAATCAGGGTATAATTAAGGTTTTCAAACCTATGGTCAACTACAGGCTGACTGACCCGCGAACTATGTCACCTTTCAGAAAACGGTCTTTCAACTGTAAAATTGACATTATTTTATTTTTGGTCACTATTGCATATTTTTTTAAAATTATTTATTTATTTTAACACCTGCAACAATAATTGACAATATTTTAAAAAAGGATTGTGTTGTACCACAGTGGTATTTGTCGCAATTTCAATAATGTTCACAATCTGTCAAATATAATATTAATAAGCACGGGGGGCCAATTTATTGTTGATTATTATATGGACATAGTAACAAGTTGTAAATTTAAAGTTATATATATATAGTTATTAACTACTCGAAATGTTCCTGTTTGTTTACTTTTAGCTTTCTTACTGTGTTGTGCATGATTTGTCAAAAATATAATAATAAACTAACACTCGGCTTCCAAATTAAGAATTAGTGCTGAGTTTGAAGTATAACTGAAGGTGAATTTAGCTCACAAGATTGTAAAGTGCTTATTTTATTTGAAAATAATCTAGAAATTGGTGAAATATCTACAACGGCACCCATATCATGGTAGATTTAAAATCAGAGCACATTCTCGTAAAAGTAAATTAATACAAAATGCTCCTTCAATAAAAGAAAATAATTTTATTTCCAGTTAATTCTGGTTAGTCATTTTTAGTTATGAGATTTCCATACGTTGTAACATTTGAGTTTGTATAATAATTTTATTTAAAAGAGTGAGTTTATTGTCAGCTCTTGTCGATAGAAACCTACGTTTTAGAGTGGGCGAGATGAAGGCTACCTTCATTTTTCTTACTGATGACTGAGATTCATCATAGCTCTATATTTGTCTGAAGCATAAGTTGGCAAGACATTTTGCGGAGGGAGAAGTTAGCGCACAATTGAATATATTTTTGGATGCGCGAACTTCCCCCCACTCGTTCAACTTTAGCCGGCCGACGTGCCGCACGGTGTAATAGGTTATTATTATTATTTGAGTGACAAATGTTTATCTAGCATGTTTATTGTAAGTTTTTGTTCTATACTTTTAAGAAGCAATGTTTTATGTGTTTTATGGTCGTATTCTCAAACGCAACTCAGTTTCAAGTCCTACTCACAAGGGTGGGAGGAGGAGGGTCCTTTATGTCTTCAGTTACGTTTGAGAATGCCCAAGTTATATAGTTAAAGCTCTACATACAAGTTTGTAAATATTTGTAAGTAATAAATACGAATGTTTGTTTCTCGGTACAGCGAGTTTATTTGTTTTTTATTTATCCCAGATATTTTATGTGCTCCTCCAGCCGTGGTCCCAGAAGGGAAACGTTATAAAGTACTAACTGAATATTTTACTTAAACCACCGAAAACCCTATGAGCATGTAGGTACAAAAACTAAGAACCTAGAAAAAGGCAGCCAGGGAGACTGTCTGCCGACAAATAAACTCAAACATGAAACTATTTGATCAAATCAATTCAACTGTAGTATCATAAATTAAAAAAATAGTTTAGTTTATTTACATGTATCGGCTTTCCGAACAACAAGCGCAACTCGGTATACTTGTAGTTACATTAGCACGTCGGTGACTCGAACCTATAACATTAACGCTTGCTAGAAATCAGTAAATGCGATGGCAGTTTTTACTTCAAAAAAATCGGTTGTAAAATAAATCACTACCAATTATAAAACAAAGTCTCTTTCCCTATGTCCCTTTGTATGATTATAGTACATTACGATATTAGTGCGTAATGATGGTTATAACATGCGAGGCGGAATTTCAGCCCGAGCCGAAGGCGAGGGTGTAATTGAGCCGAGCATGTTATAACCAATACGCACGTATATCGTACGACGTTTTTTAACACACTTGCGAGGAAACAGAAAAAAAAGTATTTTATATTTTGTTCATTTTAAATAAACTCAATCTGTAAATGCACACTGTTGCTTTCCCGCCATTAGTATTATTATTTGCCATTTCAAATATGGAACAGCGCGCAGCGCGAGGTCGTGCGGCGGCGATCAGTTCCATATTTACTTGAAATGGAAAATAATGCTGTTATGGAATTTGTATGGACTATAACTTAACTATTTGCTTTGATAACACACGCGTTTGTTATGGCCTGCTTTACATATTTAAAACCGGTGGAATTACATCAGCTTTACGAGCAAGGGTGTTATAAATATACATATAAACCTGCCTATTAAAAGAAACTACATCAAAATCCGTTGCGTAGTTTTAAAGATTTTTTAACACCCTTGTTCGTAAAGCTGATGTAATCCCACCGGTTTTAAATATGTAAAGCGGGCCATAACAAACGCGTGTGTTATCAAAGCAAATAGTTAAGTTATAGTCCATACAAATTCCATAACAGCATTATTTGTCATTTCAAATAATTATGGAACTGATCGCCGCCGCGTGGCTCTAGCCAGTGAGCAGCGCGCTGTTCCATATTTGAAATGGCAAACAATAATACTAATGGCGGGAAAGCAACAGTGTGCATTCACAGATTGAGTTTATTTAAAATAACTGATGTCCTATTTGAAATAAACAAATTTGTATTTGTTTGTATTTAAATGAGTATTTGTAAAAAAAAACAGTTTATTCGGTAATTTAAAAACTTGACTGCATGCTCTAGCATCTTTGCCAACATTTTCACGCAGCTACGGCAGAAAATAAACCTCGCGCCATTTTTCTCAAATTTTCTTTTCTTTGTACTTGTATTCTGAATATCTTTTTTTCTGTTTCCTCGCAAGTGTGTTAAAAAATGTCGTACGATATACGTGCGTATTGGTTATAACATGCTCGGCTCAATTACACCCTCGCCTTCGGCTCGGGCTGAAATTCCGCCTCGCATGTTATAACCATCATTACGCACTAATATCGTAATGTACTATTTTAACACCCTTGCTCGTAAAGCTGATGTAATTCCACCGGTTTTAAATATGTAAAGCAGGCCATAACAAACGCGTGTGTTATCAAAGCAAATAGTTAAGTTATAGTCCATACAAATTCCATAACAGCATTATTTTCCATTTCAAGTAAATATGGAACTGATCGCCGCCGCACGACTCGCGCTGCGCGCTGTTCCATATTTGAAATGGCAAATAATAATACTAATGGCGGGAAAGCAACAGTGTGCATTCACAGATTGAGTTTATTTAAAATGAACAAAATATAAAATACTTTTTTTTCTGTTTCCTCGCAAGTGTGTTAAAAAACGTCGTACGACATACGTGCGTATTGGTTATAACATGCTCGGCTCAATTACACCCTCGCCTTCGGCTCGGGCTGAAATTCCGCCTCGCATGTTATAACCATCATTACGCACTAATATCGTAATGTACTATAACATCCATTAAATTGTGGAGAAATGCTATTATTCTTGAGGTTTCTAATGTGATGTCGTAAATAATTTCATTTTTAACGCGTTTTCACTGAAACGCAGGCTGAACCCTACGAGATTCATCAAAATAATGTACAAAATATTGTACACATTGAACCTTTACAGCATGACTTAAATGAATATTTTCGAAGATATTACAGTTTTAAAAATTGCGGGGCGGGAGCAGCGGGCCGCTATGTTTTTTATACAACGTTCACAGTTTTTCTGTAGTAGTGCATATTTTAGTATCAACATTGCACCCGTGCGCCGGGGCGGGTCGCTAGTTGTATGTATGTACTGACGACAGCAGGTCATGCTACTCTAAACTGTTAAATATTCCCAATCAATCTTGAGTCTTAGGTAGTACTTTAGCGATAAAGTTGAAATGTAATAAAGAAATATGACAGGTTGTAATACGTTGACGTCCTGGACAAACACTACAAGACCAATCAAAGTTATTTTAAGTGGATGAATTCCGTGCTCATCTGTCTACTTTTTGAAGAAATGTCCGGTGCAGTGGCTGTTAGCAATGATACTTGCATTACAAACAACTTATGTTTCATGTGCTTGTGTAGTTTGTAAGACGAAGTAGCCGGGGATGGGTGACCCCAAGAATACAATGCCATGCCCACGTCGCCGTACGAAACCGTAATAGAACCAGGATTAATTGAAACACGATTAATTGAATTGAATCATGATTATTTTATTTCAATAAACAAGAGTACAATGTGCACTCGTACATACAAGACACGACACTGTGGGAACCAATTAAATTAGCTAGCAGTACTTCACGAATCATTCTAAATTCTAATTTTTTTTCTTTTTTTTACATATTATAAACCAGCGCTTGACCGCAATTCTGCCTGATGGTAAGCAGTGACGCAATCATTGATGGTAAAGCGCACTAGTTTATTAAGAGCCTATTCACTCTAGCCTTGAAGACACTCAAATTGTAGTCCGACGGAAACACCGCTGGAATATACTTAAGTAAACCACAGTAATCCTAAGAGTGGCAGTAACGTGACTTTCATTACTTTTTTCATTTTTGTAATAGATATATTGGCACATCATTGGGGCTGGGTAAACATTGCGATTAAACCTGGACTTATATGTAGATTATAATCTAAGTCTGGGTGTGCCGATCCGTCTTGAGCTATTGATGATGATCATTCGGAAGGCCTATTCTCATGCAGAAAAGAAACCAGTCTTTTAGAAGAGGTCTTCGGGCTTCTTCGACCGTGAAGTTTTGCTAAGTAATTTAATTTGACCTTATGTTTTTTTTATACACAATATATATATTAATTAATAATAACACTCATATATTTAACAAAAATCATTAATTTAGTAAACACAAGGAGTGGGAATGTACTTACACTAGTTTAGGTCAACATTTTACATATTATAGGAACAACAAATGAGATCTCCCACGAACTACGAGAGTCAGTGTCGCAGTGCGTGCCTCGAGAGAAACAATCAAAATTATGAGATTGTTATTTGGTATTTTCAATCTTAAATCATCATCATCATGTCAGCGACAGGTAATCCGCTGCTGGACATAGTCCTCCCCAAGATTTCCAAACAGACCGGTTGGACGCGGCGTGGGTCCAACGCTTCCCTGTGATTTTGGTCAGATCATCCGACCAGCTAGTCGGTGGGTGTCAGACGCGGCGCTTGCCGGTACGTGGTCTTCATTCAAGAGCCTTCCTGCCCCATCGGCCATCGACTCTACGTGCTATGTGTACAATCTTAAATAGCCAATTGTTATTAGAGATTTATAACATGTAAATAGACAGACGATAAATATTATTTCATCTGCTGTCAAATTAGTCCGCGCCTTAAATTGACATATTGTTATCGCCATGTTTATAATAACGTCTAAACTGTCTATGGAATATCTTTTTTTTTATAATTATAAACTAGCGCTAGCTAGCAGTGACGCAATCGTTGATGGTAAAGCGCGCTAGTTTATTAAGCCCATTCACTCAAAAAATCTTAGTGAATAGGAAGAAAGACGGCAGTTGAGCGAGGTGATGCAATGTTAAACTCAACAACACGACCAACGATGCTGCGCCAGAGGGAGATTGATGTGGAGACCCTCCACGACCAAACTCCCGACACAACAACATTTGACGCATCGTATCCGGCACACATCGCAACACAACTGCTCAGACCCGTCCTCCGTACGGCTTCACCAGACATCATGCCGGAACACGACGAATCGCTTGGCGGCAAGACTTTGTCTGGTGGATAGTAACTTCTGCCGGCAGCCGATGTTATGGCCTACCACCGAGAAAATTTGACAAAACTAATATTTTATCTTCTGTCCTTTTCTTTACAAAGAAGAAGATGCTCTATTTTTTATAATTTGTTTAATTAGTGGACAAGAGACGGGAGCTAATGATAGGTGTCAAGAAAGCGTTCTCTCGACGGACGCACGGTGACATACAAACAGTCGTATGTAATATATTTTTATTCAATAAAAAAATAAAGTAATAACACACTTCTTTTATGAAAAATAAGTAAATAACAGTTTTGTTTTTAGTTATATCTTAAACAATTTTAATTTAATGTTTATATAAAAAAAAATTGCTTTCTCTGAAGAAACCCGGAATCACTCAGAAAGATCAAACTAGTTTCCAATTCCAAAATGTGGGTTTCTATCTATGGAGAAGAATGGGTAAGAAATTCCACGGGCACTCTTTTAAATATATAACAATCTAAAGTAATTAATAAATAGCCAATATTAACAAACAAATTATATTCATTATTAAATAGGCACTTCGGCACAATTAGTAATTTCTCTGTATCTTTTCACAAGAGATTTACATTTTCTGAAGAGAATCTCTCAGATTTTTTTTACTATATGTGTAAAAAATATTTTGTAATTAAATATTTTGAGATAGTTTCATGATTTAAAGATTGTTTGTGGAGTTCTTTCCGTTCTATTATATAGATAATAACTAAGAAGAATGTCCGCTTTGAAATGGGCAATTAGTTTAATCTTTTTGACTGACCGACCCTTTGACAATTCAAACGTGCTGTTTGGAATATAGCATTTATTTCAGTATTTAGTAGATATTCTGTTATTATATTGTTAGATGCTTGAGTTTGTTCTTACAATCTATAAGGCCTGCCCATGCCTATGCCGATGACTCTTTGTGTCTGACGCAGACGGCCGCGACCACGTCCGGCGTCCGGCGCGGACGGCACACCGGACAGCACGTCGGACAACACGCCGGACGCCGCGTGTGAGCCGGACACTACGACGTCCGGACGGAACGGGTCTGTGTCGCGTGTCGGGTAGTCCTCGTAGGGGATGGGGGGGTTTACGTGGGAGTGGGAGTACTGTGGGCGAAACAGTTTCATTAGAAAACAAAAATGTTGATTCTACACAAAGAAGATGCACATGTATGTGTGTGTGTGACCACAACTGACCGGTGTCTTCCGTAGCGCCTGCTCCCCGAGCAGCTGTACGTATGTGTGTGTGTGTGTGACCACAACTGACCGGTGTCTTCCGTAGCGCCTGCTCCCCGAGCAGCTGTACGTATGTGTGTGTGTGTGTGTGACCACAACTGACCGGTGTCTTCCGTAGCGCCTG
>JADWQK010001549.1:0-56525 GCA_017933935.1 Sesamia nonagrioides
CTGGGGCCTTTAAAATGGCTATAACCTTTTGGGGCGATTTTTTCAACCCATGTTTATCTATTTTATAACCTAAATATTCTACTTCATCCTTAAAAAAATCACACTTGGATTTTTGAAGTGTAAGCCCAGCGTCCTGCAACCGTCGCAACACTTCATGTAATCTATTTACATGTACCTCTCTGGTCTCCCCCGTAACTAACACATCATCCAACATGCACAATACTCCATCCATGCCCGACAGCACGCTTCCCATAATTCGCTGAAATATAGCCGGTACGCAAGCGAGGCCGAACACTAATCGAGTGTACATAAACAAACCTTTATGAGTATTGATGCATGTGATTTTTTGTGATTCATCATCCAAAATACACTGGGAATATGCTTGAGACAAGTCCAACTTACTGAACTGCTGTCCCCCGTGCAGCTTTGTAAACAATTCGTGCGCGGTAGGCAAAGGATATTGATCAACTAACAACTGCTTATTAATCGTTACCGAATAATCGGCACACAGACTTATCGAGCCGTCACGCTTCAACACCGGCAGTATAGGTGACGCATATTCTGAATACGAGACCGGTTTTAATATATCAGCACTTACCAAACGGTCGATCTCCATATCTATTTTATCGCGTAAAGCAAAAGCTATAGGCCGTGGTTTGAAAAAAATTGGTTTGCCATCTACCTTCAAATATAATTTAATTTTGTGTTTATTGAATGCCCCAAGGTTATCTGAGAAAAAACTGGGATACTTACTTTGTAACTGTTTACAAATGGTGCTTGAATAATCGCAATAATGTAATGGAAGCATTGTTAGTTTATATTTAGATATAAAATCCCTACCTAAAAGTGGAGGGCCTCCGTCGCGAATTACGTGTACATCTAATGTATGTTTAATGCCTGTGTAAGTAAAAGGCAACCGTACAACCATAGAATAAAGAGGGGAAGTAGGTTATCTGCGACCCAATCCGCGATTTAATTGCCTACTGTCTTAGGGTTGACGACTGTCCGCGCTTCGTCGGTTACGATTGTCGCCCAAACCGCTAACAAATATTTATAGACTAAGAGCTTATGTTTAAATTATTTGCTTAGTATTTAGTTTACATATACTAGTCAGTTTTTTTTTGTAATTTTTATTTTTAGTTTTGTACACATAAAGAACCATATTTATTTTTAATTAATACAAATATAAATAATACAAACATAACATCTATTGAATCACACATTTAATACAAAATTACAAATTAGCTACAGAAAAATACCTACTTTCTTCGGTTTCGACTATTACGAAACGCGTTGTTATTAATATATCCGTATCCTTGTAAATAACTTTTAGAAATATAATTTGAAAAATATAAGTCTTTTATTTGTTCATAAATAGACATACCAACTTTGCAGTAAAGTTTATGTGATCATTTTTTAAAAGCTAATGTGCCGAAAAGCCGTGACGCGCGAACCTCGTTCCGTGCTAGCCGCGACTAGCGCAGTCATAGGCACTCTAATATTGTGTTTAGGTGTACGTGCGGCGACGCATAGATACTATGGCGCACACATACAAGCCGCGCGCGGTCCGTTTGTATGAAGATAACGTACTTCCCTCTCTTTATTCTATGGTACAACTCCTATGCATTCAATTTTATTTCCTGTATATGTAAATAAACGCTTGGTTGTGTTGATCAATGGCACATCTTTAAATAGTTTTAAGTAAGTTTTCTCGGAAATCGCAGTAACAGCTGAGCCGCTATCGATCTGAAACTTCATTCGCACTCCTCGGACATCACTACTTCAGTCATTGGTTCGCCGTCATAAGTACAAATATTGTAAAGCTTACCGTCATCGCCGTCATCATCAACACTCTCATTTGCAACATAGTTCATTTTTTTACACATACGGGCTAGATGGCCTTTCGTTTTACACTTCCTACACATATAGTTTGCGAAACGACACAACTCTTTTGCATGATTAGTATAACCACAGACCGCACACTTCACTTTTCCACTACGTCGAGGCCCGGCGCTCTGCGACTGATCGATTTTGAAGCACTGATCAGCTTCATGCGCCGGCGCGGGTGCAGGCGCCGCGCTGGCTGCGGCGGCGCGCGCGCTGCGCAGCCCCTCGGCCAGCTCCACGGCCTTACTCAGCGTGAGGCCCGCCAACTCCTGCACGTACATCTTTTCTTTTTCTACTCCCGGCAGCATACCCATGATGAACCGATCCCTTAACATTTCCTCGACGTTATTGAAGTTGCACTGCGACGTCAGGCCACGTAGCCTGGCAGCCCACTCCGAAGGACTTTCCGTGGGAAGTTGAACAGCGGCATAAAACCGATGGCGCTCGCTGAACCCAACCTGTTTCGGTGTGAAATGGGTATCCAGTAGTATGAGGATATCTTCGTATGGCACGTCCTGTACCCTTTGGGCAGCGCAAGGTCGGCTGCGAGTTTGTACGTGCCCTCGCTGAGTGCGCTGAGTAGAATCGCACGTCGTCTCACTCCCGCAGGGTCCTTCTCCTTGTTTATGTCATTTGCAATGAACCATTGCATCAACCTGCATTTGTACATACTCCAAGTATGTACATTATGGTCGAAATTTTGCAAAATTCCAAATGTAGACGACATTTTTTTTTCTCTTTTGGTAAACACGTGGGTACTCGTCGCCAATGTTACGTATGCGAGCGAAGGACAAGTGAAACGCAAGACTGCTGTCAACGCACTGACATTTATTAAGGAATGACGGGTGGCGTAGCTACTGCATATAAGTAGCTACAAATACCTATACAACAACTACCATACTCCAGCAGACTTCGTACTAAGCCCTTAAACAGTTGCATCTTAACCGCGTTGCTGTTCTATCTACAGTAGCACAACAATCTAATTACAATGGTGCTGCTTATTTCTTAAGAAATTTCTTCCAGCAGACCTGCGAAAGGAAAACAGAAATGTAGACAATAGCGTGTAAAAACAGGAGGAAAATATGAATGTAATAAGTATAAAAGTGATAATCACTACACACACACACTACACACACTACTACACATTATAAAACAAAGTCACTTTCTGTTTTCCCATCTCATCATTTATTTAAAATCTGCCTACAAACTGTATTTAGTTAAAACCTGCCTACAAACTATATTTAGTTAATATCTGCCTACAAACTGTATTTAGTTAAAACCTGCCTACAAACTGTATTTAGTTAAAACCTGCCTACAAACTATATTTAGTTAAAACCTGAATACAAACTATATTTAGTTAAAATCTGCCTACAAACTGTATTTAGTTAAAACCTGCCTACAAACTAGGGTTGTAACGGAGCTTCGCCTCCGCTTCCGTTACTGCGGAAGTTCCGCAAGAAATCGTATCTTCGCTTCCGCCTCCGCCTCCGCACAATTTTTAGCGGAGTTATAACGGGGGTTTATTTACGTATCTAGGCAATAAATAAATAGTCCGGCCGCGTTTGAGCGCGAAATGGTCAAGAATCAACTAGTGCGAGGCGGGAATGCGGCAAGCACAATTTGTTTCTCCTTAATTTTCATTACAAGAAGGTAATATTTTTTAACTACTATTAATGTACGTATTTAAAATGAAAATTTTGTTTTAATTAACCATAAATTTCAATTTTATCTATATGTACTTTCACCTCCGCCTCCGCCTCCGTTAACCTCCGCATCCGCGGAGGTGAGACTCGTCGCCTCCGCATCCGCCTCCGCCTCCGCTAACAAGCCTCCGTTACAACCCTACTACAAACTATATTTAGTTAAAACCTGCCTACAAACTGTATTTAGTTAAAACCTGCTTACAAACTATATTTAGTTAAAACCTGCCTACAAACTATATTTAGTTAAAACCTGCTTACAAACAGCACCGGTGAACACGCCTGCCTGCGACGTGGAGGCCCCGGGTTCGATCCCCGGCCAGGTCATGATGGAAAAACGATCTTTTCCTGATTGGCCTGGGTCTTGGATGTTTATCTATATACATATGTATCTATTATAAATATAGTATCGTTGAGTTAGTATCCCATAACACAAGTCTCGAACTTACTTTGGGGCTAGCTCAATCTGTGTGATTGGTCCGTATACATATTTAGTTAAAACCTGCCTACAAACTATATTTCCATCTATACTGATTGTGACTAATCAATGGAGGTTAACTAACAAGGAAAAATAAAATTACTAGTAATTAAATAACTTGCGCCCAAAGGACTAAATCCCCAACACAGCTTTTATACCTACTACACAGGCTTAGATCTCTTGAACATATGGTATATATACATATACATATGGGTACATCAATATATTTTAGGCCCCTATTTGAGAACCTCTGGATAAGGCCAGAAGGCAGAAATTTTGTTCAAAATTTAAAGTCTGTAGGTCATTGACATTTAGTTCTGAAGTTAAGGGAAAGTAAAGTTCCGTGTTTTCGACACTCATTCACTCATGATCATCAAAATAGAAATAGTACTTCCCATAAACCCAGAAAGCCGAACAATTGGATACAGATTTAGGGTTTAATGGCCACATAAAGGGAAAACTATAAAACCTAGGATAATCGAAGATCTGGGAGTACCTGGTGACCCTGTTTGGAAAACAGAAGAGCCCAACCAAACTATTAGAGATTGACGTACCCCCGTTACAAGAAATATTCAAATTTGTAGGCCGCTTCATTAACTGACTTCAAAAAAGGAGCAGGTTCTCAATTCGTAATCTTTTTTATGTATGTTCATCAATTACTCTAAGACTCCTGGACCGATTTGGAAAATTCTTTTTTTTTTGGTTGAAAGGTATACTTTCCAGGTGGTCTCTTAGTTATCAGGTTAAGATCTGATGATGAAAGACCAGAGAAATCAAGGGGAACTTTCAAAAATAGTAGGGGTGACTAGTGACTAGTGCATTTCTAAGTATTTTCATTAAGTATTTTAAAACACTACAATTTAATAAAGATACGGAATAGATCTGACGATGGAGCTGGGAGACAGACGAGGGAACTCCTCAACGATTCACAGCAGCTACCTTGTGTTTATGTTTGATTAATTTGTATTGATAAGAACTTTACACCTAGATGGGTTGTGACTGTCATAAAAGCTCTGATTATGAAGACGAAGGCCAGCTCCGAGTACTCCTCAACGGTTTACAGTGTCTACTTTGTGTTTAGACTTAATTCATTTATATTAATAAGAACTTTACACTTATATGGGTTAAAATGATTGTCTGTAGTAAATCTGATGATAAAAATAATAGGTAGTCGAGAGCATTCTTTAAAAATGTACAGTACCTATTGAATTTAACATAGGACAACCACTACTTACTCGTCACGCTTCTGCAACAATCAATTAAAATCAAGAGACTGAATTTAAGTTGAGTAATCGCATCATGTCTAGCATTGCTTAAACTTTCATTTTGGTCTCATAGGAATTAGGTACATATATCACTTTGTAGTGATTTTTTGGAAATCGGTTGTATTTTTTTGTGAAAAAAAAAACAACCGACTGCAACAACAGCTGTTGAGCTGTCTTAGCTGTCCTACTATTGATACAAAAAAAAACGGATTTCAATGCAAAAATCCAGCGTAGTGAAATACATCTTTCAATTTTATCTAGCCTATAGCATCCCACTGCTGGGCAAATGCCTCACCTTAGAAAAAAGACTGCGTCAAATGAGAAAATCTCTTCTCTCGGTGGTAGGCCATAATATCGGCTGCCGGCAGGAAGTTACCACCCACCAGACAAAGTCTTGCCCCCAACCGATTCGTCGTGTTCTGGCATGATGTCTGGTGAAGCCGTAAGGAGGATGGGTCTGAGCAACTGTGCTGCGATGTGAAATCGTAATGTTATTACGATTTCTGTGTACGATGTACATGTGTACGGTGGTACGATGCACTAAATGTTTTTGTGTCAAAAGTTTTCTCGAGGAGGGTTTCTAGATCAATCTCCTTCTGTCACAGCATCGTTGGTCGTGTTGTTAAGTTTATCATTGCATCACCTCATTCAACTGCCGTCTTCCTTCCTAATCACTAAGTTTTTTTTAAATTGAATAGGCTTAATAAACTAGCGCGCTTTAGCATCAACAATTGCATCACTGCTTATCATCAGGCGGGATTGCGGTCATGCACTAGTTTATAATTATTAAAAAAAATCTAATAAAATAAATCGACGGAAGAAATAGACATAAAATTCGGCGGTACTTTACACCGGGTGTTAAATACCGAACACTGCGAAGTCCAAAAATGTACCTTAATGTATCTTAAACACGGACAAAACCAAGCTGGTTATCATACGCTCACCTTATTTACCACCACCTGGTGAACCACCTCCAATGTACGCACACGAGTATATATGCATTCATAAAGACTATGTTAACTGTAAGTGCAAACCTATTGTGCGCGATGAATGTGTTACATATCTCGGAGTAAACGTTGACGAGGACTTTTCGTGGTCAAAACACATCGATTACTTGTGTTATAAACTTAGAATTTTACTTGGTAAATTCTACCATCTAAGTTTTAAAGTGCCATGCGGTACTCTTAAGTGCCTTTATTTACAGTTGGTTGATCCAATATTAAGTTACGCTCTCGAATGTTATGGACTGACATTCAAAAGCAAACTACAAAAATTAGAAGCTCAGCAAACCAGATTTTTAAAACTAATAGTAAGCAAGAAAACCAAAAACAAATGTAAAGATGATTACAATAAGTTGTTTAAAATTTGTAAAATTCTTCCTGTCAGCCTAAAGCATAAATATCTAGTTCTGGTCAGCAGTTATGGTAGCTGGGAGCGTCACTCGCTAATAACCCATAACTACGCAACTAAGATGGTGTCCCATACTGGCTCAACCAATTGCCTGCTGACATAAGAGGTCAGAAAACAAAACGAAAATTTGCCAGAGCACTTAAAACGTTCTTACTCAGTAGTCTGTAAGCAATTTTGTAAGACCTCATATTATTGATATAGCTTTTTTTATGTAATATTGTTGCATTTTTAATTATTGCTGATTAAATATTGATACACTGTTTGTTCCGTTCCCGCAGACAAACCGTGAAAACGGTTTTGCGGGGCATAGCATTTATCCTATTGTACAAGTGGACATTAAGAAAATAAATAATAATAATCCAGTACTAAACAACCACTTTATACTGTTCTATAGATGCGCTTATATTTCTTAAAATTCCAAAGGACCCAACCAAATGGTTGTCATACAACCAAAGACAAAATTATATTTCCAATAGACAGGACATCACGAACAAAATCGTAATCCAATACTTTTGTCGACTTTGTTAAAAGTCGCTCAGTCTAGTCTGCGCGTTGTAACCTGGCAAGGTCTCTGGGTGAACCTCTGCCCGTGCTGCAGTTTTAATTATGAGATAGTTGATAGCTAGGAGCATTAAATGAAACAATAAATGGATGCAATTACAAGTTTATTTTCTATGTACCCTGTGTCATAAGTATATGACAAAACAAATCCCCTAACTTAACTAGTCGATTCCCTGACTCACTCCGTCTCGGGTCCGAAGTGGGACAGGGAATCCACATGAGACGATTAACAAGCTCAGGGTCGCTTGAAGAAGGATTCGTGAGGTGAACCGTTGTGACCACAGCTCAATCGGTACATAAGTTATCTTAGGTTGTGCACTAGGTTGAAATTAATAAAACTTGGTTAAGCCTATTTAGACGCAACCTGTTCTAAACTCACTCTCTCTCGCTAGATACATCCAACAATAAATAAGTACAGGGAGACTAACGTTTCTGATCAGCTTTCCTGACTAACGCTTCTGATTTACGGCACAAAGACCCTTGGCTTCACTAGCTGACGGCTGTCAGTTAATGCACGATGAACGCGGCCTGCGGGAATAGGTATTTCAGGAACACTCGGAACGAAGAAATTGTGGCAGCTTATACCTGTCTAGTCGTCGTCGAAAGAGAATTGGATGTGCCGTACCACCAGGGTTCAGCACACTTCTACTCCAAACAAGCCTGATCCGATCGGAATCAAGGCCACCTGAGGCAAGTCAGGATGCGACGCCTCCACACGGGTTCCTGCCCTAGGCCCGCCAAAAGAGCCAAATCTAGAACAACATTTGACCTAAGTCAGCACCATAGAACAAGAAAACACGGGGAGAAATATTCTGGGTACAGAAATGAATACTCACAGAAATATCAGCCAAACTGCTAGACGCTCAACCCCATAGGGTTTATGGCGCAAACACGCCAACCTTGCGTACCAGCAACACCAGCAGACCAGCCACCACCGAGTAAGCCATCAATACGTTTCTCTAGAAACTTCTCTAGCCAAACGAACGACCCACCTCCTAAATGATTTTTCTTGAACCATAGACAAATGCGTTCTACGAATTGTATTTTTAATTTTAGACTCTTGAGTTGGTTTTTATTCTTAATGTTATTTTTCCCTATATCCTTTCCATTTTATTTAATTAGGTCGTTCCTTACTTAAATTGCGTTATTTTATTAGCGACCGTATTTTCGCGTAACGCCATCTCTCGGCTCGATGGCTCAACTCGTGTCACAAGAGATGTCGCCCGCTGTCATATTTTGTTACGTGATAATACCTAAGTATATCTCATTAACATAATTATATTTTAAGTTCCTGTTGTTTTTTTGGAGAACTATTACTAATCTCATAATAATATTGCATTTTGTTTCTTTTATTATTTTTGTACTTTTTTGTGTAGTAGGTATAATCTTCATTAAACGTTAGCTTCTAACGTTCTTGAACACTTGTGTAATACAAACACTTACCTATTTATAAGAATATTAATTCATATAGGGGTTTTCAGTTGACCGAATACTCCCTAAATAGGTTTCTTTCTGGGTTTTGATTTAGCGTACGTAGTATTTTTGCTTTTAATAGAATCGCTTATAGAAACCGTTTCCGAAACGGTCTGTGTTAGCGCGGGGATGTCTATTCAAAATCTACACCACGTTACGCGATGTTTATGGCATCGACGTTCTATGAGGAATCTACTTATTTGCTACTCGGTTTCTACGCCATGTTACAACGCCTCTTCGCCACCCTACGCGGACTTTACGCTAATTTGCCTCTACGCCACGCTACGCGTACTTTACTTTAATTTTCCTCTACGCCACCCTACGCGGACTTTACTTTAATTTTCCTCTACGCCACCCTACGCGGACTTTACACTAATTTGCCTCTACGCCACGCTACGCGGACTTTACTTTAAGACGCGGTGAATAGACAACTTTTAGGTATTTGAGGGGGTGAAGCAGACGAAGTGGGACACGACTAGCCCCGCCCACTGCGGGGCGCTCCGCGCGAGTACATCGATGCGTGATGCGTCGTGCATCGAGAAATACGCACGTTCTATTAAATCTATACCAACCATTCTCTATTCCATCTACATTTAGAAGCGTAATTTCACAACCCAACCGCGAAGCATGGTTGGCTCTGTTCGTCACAGTCCCGGTTCGCATTAGACATCCGTGGCGAGCACCAGGTTCGAATCCCAAATCCGTTTACTTTACCTTGCGATTTTCGAAAAATGTATATTTTTTACATATTTTCATTTTTTATTATTACTTTTGTTTTCTTTTTTATTTTTATAATGCGCTTTGTCCGTTCTGCTTAAATTTTTTGTGTTATGTCCTTTTTTTCATGAAACTGTTAGAAATATATCATTTCTAGAAATTACTATTTATAAACAGCTGTTTAGAGTAACTGTTAAAAAAAATACATTTTCGGATATTTAAAAAAATAAAAGATTTTTTCTTCAAAACTGCAACTCTTATCGAAGTCGGGTTTGTACGAGTGCTTAGAATGATGACACAACACAAAAAGATTGAAATAGATGGAGGCACTTGGAGGAGGCCTATACTGAAAGGGGCCACGAATAATGCAACAAAATGAAATCTTAATTTACTGTTTTGAACTATTATCAAATTAACTGTTATTTTTATTGTTTTTCTTTTGTTAAATTATATTATGAACTAAGAAATTCAAGGTTAATTAAAGGCTTATTATTATTATTATTTATTATTAATTTCTAGAAATTTGTAGAAAGAAAATTATAACGAATTGAGTTTAAATATTAGTTTGCATAATAATTGTCACAAAAAGAATATATTTAAAAAGATGGAACAATTACTACAAAAAATACAGAAAATCGGCTAAATACAGAAAATCGGCTAATACAGGTGAAGAAAAATTTGCCGCGAAAAAGTAAAAAGAAAGAATAATTACAGAAAAAAATCAAATAAAATATCGGCAAAAATACAACAGTAAATTAAAAAGCATTTATTTCAATTAAAATCTACAAAAAGCAAATAATGTAAACCTGGGGTTTGAACCCGGGCAAAAACGAAATATGATTATTCATCAACAAACAGACACGTAAATATAATTATTTTCTGTGCGGGGTAAAGCAAAAACTGACATAGGTCCATCAAGCAGCTCGCCTCAGCGGTCACTGTCGCTAAGCATAGAAGTGAAAGAGAAGGCAATGGACGCCGCGATGGAGCGACGTTTCGTTCACGTTATTTATCATTAAATACATTATTTATTTTAGAATATCTTAGTTAAATCGATAAACAAAAACAATGGTTTCATTTACTATTATATTTTACATCGCTCTTCTCAATTTTATCAAGGTTTGATGATTAATAATACAGTTACAACTGTTATAAATTCAATTTTAGGGGTTACTTTAGGATTTTTTTCTATCGAGAAAATTAATTCAAAACGTGTTTTGAAAACAATGTTTTCCTGCTACATATAATCAAGACAACATACAAATACAAACAACATATAAATTTTTTGGCTGCTCTGAAATGTATACATTTGGCTAAAAAACTGTTTTTTGAAGCCTATTTTTACTGAGCACAGCGCCTTAAAAAAAGTTTTGCAGATGGAAGTCAAACGAAACAGTGTCATTGCTTTGTATTTGGCTGGAAAATCGCAAAATGATCGCGTATGGTTAAAGTGTAAATCAAATGACGAATTTAGACCAACGAATTGCCTTGCGAAAGCAAGCATCAGCATCTGTGATGGTTTGGGCGGCGGTAACTGCCATGGGACGCTCACCTCTCGTTTTCATTGACCAGGGTGTAAAGATAAACCAGCAGACCTACCGTAAAAAGATTTTAAACAATGCTTTGTTACCTTGGGCACGTAAGCAATTTGGTAGGAATCATTGAACCTTTCAACAAGACTCGGCACCATCTCACAAAGCTCGTGAAACCCAAATTTGTTTATAAGAAAATGTTCCGAGCTTCATTTCTTCGCAACAATAGCCACCATATTCCCCGGACTTAAACCCAATGGATTTTTCCATATGGTCAATTCTAGAAGCCAAAGTGTCATCAAAAAAATATGAGACGGTCGACGCCTTAAAGATTGCGCTTCGCCGAGGATGGAACAAAATACCAGCAGACCACATTCGTGCAGCGTGTGAAGGCTTCTCGGTTAGACTCGATGCTGTTATCCGCGCTAAAGGTGGCCCTATCGAACAATAGCTTCTTTTTTATTTATTGTATATGTCTTTTTTTCCATTCTGAATTTTTTTAATAAATATGCTCTTGTTTAACAGAATTACAGCATTTTGAATTGGTAACACTTCGAGTGCCGACCTGTATTTCAAGTTTATTTATTACTAGCGGCCGCCAGCGATTTCGTTCGCGTAGAATTAGTCATGCTCAGCTCCTATTGGCAATATGTACGGCTACGGTAGATCCCGTTTTCGCAAAATTTTTTGTTATTGCTCTACTCCTATTGGTCATAGCGGGATGTTATATAGCCTAAAGCCTTCCTGGATTAATAGGCTATCCAACGCAAAAAGAATTTTTCAAATCGGACCAGTAGTTCCTGAGATTAGCGCGCACAAACAAACAAACAAACTCTTCAGCTTTATATATTAGTATAGATTAACTCTATTTAAACATAATCATGTCATATTAATAAACAAAATTTAATAAACAATTACTATTCATTTACCTAGGTTTTTGTTATTTTAGGTTTCCGAATAAAAATAATGTTTTTTTTTTTGTTTTTTTTTTTTAATCTGTTTCTATTTTGGGGCTTTTATGGGGATATGTCAGCCCCATCGTTCCCTTTACATTGATCTTACTTACTAAATACAGTATAAACTCCAATAAAATAAATATAAACAAATAAATTAAAAAAAAAGACTACAGCTATTCAAGAACCTTAATAATAATAATAATCATTTATTTCAGGTAAGATACCCATAATTTCACAAATGCCAAAAAATAAAATAAAATGTCAAAATTAAAAATATTAAAAATTAAAAATAAAAATTAAAAATAAAATAAAATGTCAAATTTAAACTAGGATATTAATTTCACAAATGCCAAAAAATAAAATAAAATAAAATGTCAAAATTAAAAATATTAAAAATTAAAAATTAAAATTAAAAATTAAAAAATAAAATAAAATTTCAAATTTAAACTAGGATATACGCCTTTGTCCAGTGCTCCATAAAAATGCAGTCTGAGTCCAACCTCTCAGCAATGAGCTGCAGGTAACTGTTGGAGCTATCGCGCACCCGACGCATCAGGGACGCAGATCTTTTGCGCATTATCGCCGCGAATCCGTCCACACGTGCGTCAGCAAACATTCCTGATGCGCTACAGTAGCGCGGCAGTCCCATCAGCACCCTGAACGAGTTGTTATACAGGATTCGCAGGGTATCCCAAGACTTTTTCGTATGTTTGACCCAAAGGCTGCACGTATAAAATGACTGGCAATAACTTTTAAAAAGCGTCGTTTTCACCTGCCTAGTGCAACGTGCAAACCTACGGGCCAGCATGTTTGCTCTGATGGATAATACCCTGCGCTCCCTTTCCATGTCTTGGTCATCCGCAAGAGACTCGGTGACCCAGTGGCCCAGATACTTGAAGCAGGCTACTCGCTTTAACTCGCTGTCGTTCAGGAAAATCGGTGGAATGGTGTTATATGTTTTAGTGCCTGATTTGAATACCATGAATTAATTAAACAACACAACTTTTTCGTCATCTCCGATAATGGTATTGACAAAATGGATTGTATTAAACCTATATCTAATTTATTTATGTTAAATTCCCTTATGTATAGCTCCCGTTCATCTTTATTCCTTGTACACTCCATCAACAAATGTTGCACATCCTCAATTTAAAAATAATGTTGTAGGGAAAAGTGGATACGATTTGCATTCGAATGAACTGTAGAGAAGAAAATTGGCTTCAGTCTGCTTCGTCCAGTTATGCTCAATGCATTTTAAAAGAGGAGATATCTACTTTGGATAGATTTGTCGATCAAATTAAAAAAAAAAGAAGCGGTACCTTGTATTAGAAATGAAATGGTAAGTTATTAATTTCAGTACTTTTCCACTTAACCGTAAAAATTAGGATAATATTTATGGTTAAGTGGATAAGTACATAAATTACATAACTTATTAATAATGAAATATATTCATAAAATATGTACGTACGTGTATGTAGTACAATGATTCCGAGCTACTTTGTGATTTTTAGGATTCCGTACCTAAAAGGTAAAACGAACCCTATTCATGAGACTTCACTGTTCGTCTGCCCGTCTGTCACCAGGCTATATCTCATAAACCGTAATAACGAGACAGTTGTAATTTCCAGAGATTGTGTTAGTATTTCTGTTGCGCTATAACAACAAGTACTATGAATAAAAATAATAAAATATTTAAGGGGGACTTCCTTTTTGCCGTGTTTTGCTCCATATTAATAACGGAAACAGATAGACGCTTAAAATGTTCACAGAATATTTGGTTGTATATTCAAATTACAATAAATAATTAAAATAAAATAAATACTGAAGGCAAAAAAATCACGGTTATTGTATGGGAGCCCCCCATAACGATTTTTTTTGCCGTTTTTAAAGATAATGGCGTACCATTATCTGGTAAAGGTCATGCTCCAGCAGACTACCATTTTTGTCGTAATTTGGACAATTATCTACGTGACAAGAAGTTTTATCCCAGGAGGCAGTTCTGCTTTCACACAGTTTGTGCAGTCTAGATCGTCAGAGTTCTATCGCAAAGGCATAAACGACCTTCCTATACAACATGTAACAAAAAGGGTATATACATACCAAGGGTATGGCATCTTTAGATGATATCAAACGATATCGGAAGGGTTTCAACTCAAAATAAAATACTCAAAAAATTGGTACTTACCAAATTTTCCGTTTCGTGTGTTTCTTAAAATTAAATCATAACAAACGTGGCAGCACACTACATACGTTAATAACTACTCGTTACCCGTCACGTTACTTGCCAAAATCCGATAAATGTCTTCAATATCTCTGTACGACTAGTGTGATAGTAGCCTATCACAGGCGGTGTTTTTCCTCATAACTTCTTAGCATAAAGAGATAGGATTAAAAAACCCTTCCAATATCGTTTGATATTATGTAAAGATACCATGCCTTTGTTATGTATATACCCTTTATGTTACACGTTGTATATTGATTATAAATGAATTAGTTAAAAATTAAAAAATAAGCAATTATTTAGATTTTCAGCACTAATTGGCAATTTTAAACTATTACCTATATTAAAAGAATTATATAAATAAGAAACTTGTAAACTTGAAATTACCCATAATTATTCTGCTTCCTAATTTTTTGTTTCAAGCTTTATAATGCGAAAAAACATCGTCGTAGTAACTTCTTTGAATTGTCAATATAAATAAAAAATAAGAGAATGATTTATATAAACCATGTTTTATTCATTACAAACATAAATTAAACACAAATTACAACAACTTAATCATAATAACACACGTTAATATAATCAATAAATAAGGTGCTTTACATTTATATTACAATAAATAGTTTAAGTTTTAACTTACTCAATATCAGGAGATGTTACCTCTGCGAGCGTTGCACAAAAACTGATATGGCATCTCGTAGTTGACCTTGAGAGGTCTGTACTACTTAACCGGACTATCCTGTGGCTGCCTTAAGTGAATTTAAAGCCTCCAGCCAGGGCTACTAAGAGCTAAGCGACTACACGCTAAGGGCACCCCCTGTGGGGTACGAACCTCGGCTTAGGGTGTCGCTAGAAGAACAAGGGACGGCTGGATCGAATTCTTAGTTTTATTTCGGTTTGATGACCGCGGCGTTTCCTAGTACTAGCTCTGAGAAGAAACGGCCGAAACAAACTCAGAGGTCATATTCGGGAATTTATATTTACTGGCTCAGCTGCGGCGCGGGCTGGCCTTCATCGGACAAGGGACGGGGGGGGGGGGGGGATTACTACGTTGAACGCGTCGCGATGGACCTCGGCGGCGAGGTCGGTAGGTCGGTCTTTTGTATTTTGTACTAGTGGCCCTATTGGCCTCTTGGAGGAGGGTAATGGGGTCATCAGGGTCGGTGAGAACGTGCCTAGGTCGGCGAAGCTTGCTAATTTTGGAGGGGGTGTATTTTACTGCCGCGACAACCAGAGGGTTGTGATGTTCAGCGGCTGTGTCAAAGAAACGCTTGGAGAGGCGTTTCATGAATTGCTGGATAGTGGGGATTTTGAGATCTAGATGGAGGATCTCATTTCGGACGAACCAAGGGGCGTTTGTTGCTCTACGAAGAAAGCGGTTTTGGAGTGTCTGCATCCTATGGATATGACTGGGCTTGGTGTGTGCGAAGACTACACAGGCGTATGTCATGATGGGGCGTATGCAGGCTGTGTACAGGCGCATTTTGCACTTGAGGGACAGCTTGCTGCGCGGGTTGAGGAGAGAGTGGAGACGATAGAGTGCGTAGGCGGCGCGCGAGCGTACCGTCCTTATATGCTCTCCGAAGGTGAGGTGTTCGTCTAGGATAACACCTAGGTACATGGCTCGCTTTTCCCAAGGGATCGGCTTGTCAGACATGATGATTGGTCGGGGAATGGTGGGTTTGCGTAGCGGTCTCGAGTAGAGTACCGCTTGGCTCTTTTCGGGATTAACTTCTATTCTCCATTTTTTAAACCAGTCAGCAAGAGCGTTGACAGCGGTTTGGAGGTTTAGTCTTATTTGATTGGGCCTGGTTCCTGAGCAGTAAATGGCTGTGTCGTCTGCGAAGAGAGCGAGGTGGGCCTTTTTACTTTTGGGGATGTCGCTGGTGAATAGCGTGAAGGTCAGAGGGGCTAATACGGAGCCCTGGGGGACTCCGGCCCGGATGAGGTGGGAGGGAGAGAGAGCTCCTTCGGTCTTGTAGCGGAAAGTGCGGTTTGACAGGAAGTCTCGCAGGATGAGCACGAGACGGAGATATCGCAATGATGGTGGCATGCCTTTTATACCGTAAAGGTGGCGTGATGCCATCATTGGAAGTTTCACAGTTACCCTACTATGAAGTTATTTTTGCAGCTAAATTACGATTATTAAGGAATTAATTTAGGACAATATTTTGTAATTATGTAGAACCAAACAATGTGGTATGAACAAACATAATATGAAGAAAACGACAAGTGTTAACATATCTGTCGGCGCAAGGCTAACTAAAACCTTTAAAATATTAACCTTTAGTTCAGACTTCACAGTTAATATGACTAGCTACTCTAGCTAGCTGTAAATTGATTTAGATTTATTTGTTGTTGTTAGTTTGCTCTTTTTCAATGTACAAATTCAGGTTAGGATTTCCGGTTGCTTGGATAGCAACCCATTATTGAGAGTTTATCCAAACTGAGGTCTAAGAAAATAGTTATCTCTAATTAACTCATTTCATGATTAATAAGAGACATGTGTATTCTAAAGCATGTTGCTGGATGGATTTGGATTATAGACTCTTGATAAAAGGAAAAAGCATGGCGCATGTTTTAAATAAATGTTTAAACGTGTTAAGCAATGAATAATTAATTCAATGTTAAAATCGAGTGTTAGAAATAGTAAAACGAATTAGCAAATTATAGTTTGTAACTCTAATTATTGTTACCTGCAAATTGTTGAAAAAGCAGTGTAACGACTAGTACGACGCCATGACGTTTTTTGATAAAAAGAAAGGAAGCCTAGCGGCTGTCAGAACAGATGTCAACGAGAATTTGATGAATAAGTTGTTTTTCACTCGAATATCATGTGAGTACGGTTTATGTAATTTGTTGAGACATTGTTGTTTATTTTATTGTGTTTGTGATCGCTATTAAGCGAGAACAATAAAAATGTACGTAAAAACAAATAGTTGTATTCATTTTTGCTTCATCTGAGCCTAGTCTTGGAGACAATAGCGTCAGCCCTGTTGACGCTGTAGTTATGAATAAATAGTAATTTGAGTGCAGACAGTACCTTCTGGGATCCTTTACATTTTAAATAACTCCAAAATCAATTAATACACCATTATAAGCACTTCATAATTTTTAATATATTAAGCCCAACTTTCAAACACTCTATAAAAAAAAACATTACAATATTATATATCAAACATTATCGATTGACTGCAGTCTTGCTACTCTCCATGCTACCGAAACAAACAATAATCACATAAACAATGAATCTTTTCTCCTGTCTCCGTAATCTTCCAAACTTAAAATATTTTTGCTTATAAAAGTTAGCTGCCAGAGACAATAATCAAATTCAACCTCAACAGACGACGCATCAGTTTCTACGAATCTCTAATGACCATGAAGCTTCCTTATCAGAAGGCGGGATGGCCCCCCCACTTCCGACCGACCATCTGGCTGAATAGTCTAAAAAAAAAATCGCTTCTGTTAATGGGGTACTGATGGACATTTTCACTCAGATGTTGCAAATAATGAATCACAGCTCCGTTCGTATGACGACACAACCAGATACACCCATAGTCAAAATAATTGCTCTGTTTTTGTCGTCTTACGATTCGGACACCAATATTGAGATTAGACTGAAGTGATCAAATTAATGAATTGAAAATGTTATTGAAAAAGGCCGAACATTTGTTTATTCATTGTTTCTCTCGCTTACGCATCAATGCCATTGAGTACATTAATAAGTGAATAAATGCAGCCATTTCCCATTGCTGCCGTTTGGACTCGGCAACGTGGCATCAGTCTATCAGCTTTGCATAATTACGGTAACCAGGTTTGCCGGGTATATGTTGATGATGTTTTGTCAAAATGTAGGGTATTTCCTTAGGGCCTAGCTCATGTGGGACGCGTATTTATTGCCTTTCAAACGTCCGGTTTTTTGATCACTGTTACTATGAAAATGCCAACATAAAACGCTCCATCCAATATTCAGACAATTTAACGGATTAACTGAATATTTTAGCTGCTTTATTACCAATTTCTTGTGTGTGATGGTTCCACTTTATGAACTGATTTAGAACAATATGTAGTGGAAATGGAATGAAAAGGCATTATGTGGCTTCAAACCATATCATAAAATACCTGTTTACTGCCCCTACCCTTATGCTATTTCAGAAAGACGCATCAAACGATCCCGACCGAAAAAAAAAAAGAACCGAAAAATCGCTAGTGAACGAGCACGTGCAAAGATACTAGCAGAGCGCGAACGAGAGCTGGCACGCATTCCTCAGGCAGCAGACGAGATGGGGCTACAGAACATTGCTCGACTTGTTGCCGCCATCCGTGACAACGCCCGGGTTACTATTTTATCCGTTTTGTTCGAAGCAAAAGACCCGGACGAGGCTATAACGGCTCTGGAGCAGAACTACGCACGGCCGGAACTCGTGGTTGCCCAGGAGATCGCCGCTCTACGGAATATAAAGATAAGTAATATCGAGCATTTAAACACGTTGGCTAATAAATTACGAAATTGTGTAGCTATAATTAAATGGCTCAAGCAGGATGAGTATTTGTCCTCGATCGAACTTCTTCGCACGGTGCTTTCTAAGCTTAGCGAAAACACGAGAGATCGATTTACTGACTACGCCTCTGCTCATAAACCTTTTGAGCCATCCCTAACTAAACTGGAGTTGCTCTCTAGATTCTTAATTGTTGAAGCCGAGCGGCAGCTCAATAGGTACAACTATCTAGCCGACGACAAACAAATCAAATCAAAATTGTTTATTTCAAACTAACCCTCCGTTGGTGCTTTTGAATAGTCAATGTCGGTCAGTCCAAGAAAAGTGAAGCTAAATTGCACGTTCTTCTCCATAGAAATCTACGCTTTGGAACATGTCGTGCGCTTGTTCGGTAAACCAGTACAAATCGTAATAGAAGCGGTCGATAGTTTCTTGGTGAATTGAAAGTCTACTCAGACCGTTTTGGAATTACAATCATTTATTATTATTATTCATTAACAATCATTCCATTACTTCAGGAGTAAGCCGAGCAAAGAAACATGTGAACTACTAGGAACTACTCGCGCAAGGCCCACTAACAGCTGCGTCGAGTATCACGACGAGGCGAGCGGAATACCGTGTCGGCGAATAAGCAAGTGTCTTCAGCAAGTGCCCGCGCGGGTTGGCTGAAGACTTGTCACCTCAAATCATCACTATGCCGCCGTCGGTGGAGCCACGGTCGTATACCGCTAAAGCTGTCCAGCTACTGGATCCTTAAAATAAGTTAAGTTAATAAGTTAAGTTGCCTTAAGTTTACCCTAATCAGCTGTATAAACAGCAGCACAAAACCTTTCTTTCCTTTTCCTTTCCTTTTAGAGCCTCTGTGGACCACGGCGTAATATGGCCGCCCAGACCACAGCATCACCCTAGTTCCCTATTCCTTTAGAGCCTCTGTGGACCACGGCGTAATATGGCCGCCCAGACCACAGCATCATTCCTATCCTATCTACGAGAAATAAAGTCATGCATGTATGCGTGTAGCATTTGCAAAGACAATATAAAAAAAAAAAAACCTTTTTCCTTTCCTTTTAGAGCCTCTGTGGACCACGGCGTAATATGGCCGCCCAGACCACAGCATCATTCCTATCCTATCTACGAGAAATAAAGTCATGCATGTATGCGTGTAGCATTTGCAAAGACAATATAAAAAAAAAAAACCTTTTTCCTTTCCTTTTAGAGCCTCTGTGGACCACGCCGCCCAGACCACAGCATCACCCTAGTTCCCTATTCCTTTAGAGCCTCTGTGGACCACGGCGTAATATGGCCGCCCAGACCACAGCATCATTTCTATCCTATCTACGAGAAATAAAGTCATGCATGTATGCGTGGAGCATTTGCAATGACAATATAAAAAAAAACCTTTTTCCTTTCCTTTTAGAGCCTCTGTGGACCACGGCGTAATATGGCCGCCCAGATCACAGCATCACCCTAGTTCCCTATTTCTTTAGAGCCTCTGTGGACCACGGCGTAATATGGCCGCCCAGACCACAGCATCATTCCTATCCTAACTACGAGAAATCTACGAGATATAAAGTCACGCATCTATGCGTGGAACATTTGCAGTGACATAACTAAATAAACGTGCGAGTAAGCGTGTAGCGTTACAAGCACTTCAATATTTTCACACACTTCCTTATTAACAGCAAATCTTATTTATGTATTACTCATATGAACTGTAATCTTTTAAAATTTACTTCGATGTCTAAGAAGTATTCTAAGTTATCTAAGAAGTATTCTAAGTTATCTTAGAATACTTTACTGTATAACCTATTGTTTAAAATTAACAAGATATGCAAGTAATGGCTGATAACGTGGATTGTTGGGATCGGTTATCATTGAAACTTTCAGGCTAAATTATGCCAAGGCAAACAACCTTTTCGAACTTATTTTGAAAGAACGGTAACTCCAACCACAAACAGGTTGTCAGCCGTACCTGTGAATTGGTACAAAGCTAAAAAAAAAACAATATTTTCAGGACCGCGACTGGTGCAGAGCACGCACACCGTCTCGCAGCATGGCCGTGTCGGCGCAAGGCTAACTTAAACCTTTATGATATTAACCTTAAGTTCAGACTTCACAGTTAATATGACTGGCTAGCTGTAAATTGGTTTAGATTTATTTGTGGTTGTTCATTGATGAAATATTAAACTAAGGTAGATATGTCACTAGCGCACTAAAAATGAAGCGTACAAAAGGACGTAAGTCCTGTATCTCGCTTTAGTCACTCTCGATACACTCGTAAAAACAAACGACAAACACTAACAGCGCAAACGACAAACACTAGCCATCTTTTCTTCTCTATGCTTTAGATTGCGCCCCATCTCACTCACACTGTACCAATGTATGCCGAATAAAAATATGCATGTATGCTGCTGCTGTGTTCGGCACATTTTTTTTGGTCAGTTTGTTAGAATATATCGTATCTGTTTAATATTTTATCAATGTTGTTGTTAATTCGACAAATGACATATCATTAGAAGCGTCTAAATTGTCCGCTGGTTATAGGCTATATGGGGTTTCACAAAATCTAATGTGGCGCCCTCTCGCGGACAAAACATACAGAGTGAAAAAATAAACTTAAGATAAATATGGCCTGTTTGGTATCATATGAAAGCGCTTTACTTGTACATTTTGAAAATATATATATTGCTAGCATTTGCTTGTGACTTTACCTGTATTCATGGGTTGGTTGCATATAATTCACATCTTTTCGTTCATAGCTTCTTTACTACTTATCAGTATAAGACCACTGCAGTACAATGGTACTGCAATGAGAAGGGCCTTGATATTCTGTTGGTTATGAGCTATAAAGGTTGTCACCAAATTTAGTATTGCGCCCTCTATCGGACATAAAGTTCTATGTTAATATAAAATTAAAATAAATATACCGTGTATGGTATCACGTGAAAGAGCTTCACGAGTACTTTATCATCATCATCATCATCCCAGTTGCATCCGAAGCCTTTTCAGCTTTGGAGTCTGGGGTTCGCTTTACCAGTCCAACTGCTGATATGGCTAAACTTCGACATTTTCCATGAAGCGACTGCCGTCTGACCTCCACAACACGAAGGCGACATCGAAGCATTGCAGTTAGACCAATTGTAAGACTTTTGAGGGCTCCAACAACCCGTAACGACTGCCACTAGACGTTCGTAGGGCAACCGGGACCAACGGCTTAACGTGCTTTCCGAGGCACGACCAGACCAGTACAAATATTTATATTCATGCATACAAATACTTGCACTGTGCGGGGATCGAACACGCGCATCTTGCGCAGCGGCCGCGTCCGCTACCGCTACGCCACGGAGGCTCTCGAGCTTCACGAGTACTTTATGCTTGTACTTAATTACAAGAATGCTTTAATGATGTTAAATATGAGCGATAAGAGTAAAGCGCGGATCACGGGAACTGTGAATCGCTTTATGCAATATAGGGCATTGTGAACATTAATAGAATATGTAATGCACTAATGAAAACGACGCTATACGGATAAGCTGGGAGTAACTCCACGCGGTGAAGGTGGAAACAGTTTGATAACTGGCTAAAACTCCCATAAAAATGTCCTCTGCACTATATGCCTTCGGGCTTACGTTGTTATATGTGCGTGTAGATGTAATATGTCAAGTACCTAGTTTTTAGTTCATCAGTTTAACTTTTGTTAATATTATGCGCCACAAATACACTTTAACACCAAAATAGTACAAATAATAAAAAGTAAAAAAACTAAAACCCAACTACGACAAAAAACGACGCTGAAAAAGTATAAAACAAGATTTTCAGAATACTGAACTGAACAAAGTTGCTAATGTACATAGTTGCAAGTAATTGGACACAGTAGACTCTACCAAGATGCCTTCGTTGTAAATTGACAATAATGTCATACAATACTATTCTGAAGTATGCAATATTCATTATTTAGAGATCAATTTTCATGTTTGGAAAGGCGTAGTCACACGTTGTCAAGGTGCTACGGTAGGTAGGTATATGTAACGTGTGACTACGTCTTTACGTCGGAAAAAGAACGGCTAAAAAAAAAAAGCTCATTCTGAAATCAAATCCGGGAGTCGGAGAAAGAACGGCTAAAAAAAAAAGCTCATTCGAATCAAATCTGGGAAAAGGTCGTCAACAACACTGTAATTCTACTATCATCTTTCTGAAAGATCCGGGACAATTACCGCTCATTCCGGGACAAGAGGTCATTCCGGGACAGGGCAAGATTCCGACAGTCCTGAGTTCCCGGCGGTCTGGCAACCCTACGTGTAGTGTAGGTGGCGACGACAGTAGGTCAAGCTACCCGAAACTGCCAAATATTCCCAATCAACCTTGAGCCTTAGGGTTTTAAAGATAAAGTTGAAAATCTAATAAAGAAATCTGACAGATCGTAGTAGCTTCATGTACTATCATCTGTACACATTTTTTGTTTGTGAACAAAAATGTGCGTAAACAATTTTGGTGGAATTTTGCCTAAATTACAACGACAATTTAGCAAATTGATAAGTTATTGAAATCGGCCGTATGTTTCTTGGGAAGAAACGTAAGTACTTAGGTAACTATGGTCAATCAAATTCGCATTTCGGGCGCGAGAACAAGTACAAACAGGTCGCGACTGCGGTCGAGAGGCCGGCCCGCGCCCGCGCCTTTCAACTATCATTCGCTTGATAGTTTGCAAACAAATTTTCACTTGCGCGTCATAGTAAATAAATAATCAATCGTTGATGGTAAAGCGCACAAGTTTATTAAGCCTATTCACTTAAAAATCTTAGTGAGTAGGAAGGAAGACGGCAGTTGAGCGAGGTGATGCGATGTTAAACCCAATAACACGACCAACGCTGCTGCATCAGAGGGAGATTAATCTGGAACATTTGGCGCATCGTACCCGATCTGATCAGTGATTGTTGACATAGGTAATGCCTTTACGTAAAAGATCCCTAATTTGGGCGTAAGTACACTCGGCATTCATACCGAGTACGAATATCAAAACCCCACCGAGTACCGAGTATCAACCGAGTACTCAGTCCATCACTTTGATTCGATTTTAACACGAAAAAGTTTTTGACGGTCCTAAGCCCGTAAAAGTATGAAGGGAGAATTGGAATTAAGTTGATTTTAATTTACAAACTGACTTACGCACTGATAGTAAGAAACCTATCTTGCGCTGGTTGAATGAACTCGCCACGCCCCGCCCCTCGACCGCGAGCCGCTACATTGATACCTGCGCGCTCGCGACAGGGTGTTTTTATTGTTTTTAACCGCGTGATAATAATGAACAACATTTTTATTTTTAAATTAATGAAATCTCATAAATACCTATTTTTATTTTATGAACGTTAACTAATCATTGGATACATGGTGTGGGCTGCCGTTGTAAGACGGTTAAAAAATCATGGTGTATATAGCACCGTGACGCCCGCACAGAGTCAGTCTACATTCGACTAGCGATACGAAAACAGCGACAGTTAAGAAGCGATAATTGAGAATACCTACCGCGACAACTGTAACGAGAACTGTAAGTACTACGTGAAGAAACATCTGTAGCGTTATTGTGTGTTTACAACACGGACTTCGTGGACGTAAGAGAAGACTTCGGTGTGACATAAGCTACATTCTACTTGTCATTGCCTACAATCGACTGTACCTTCGTTGCCAATAAACTTCGTAACCCTTAACTGGCATTTTAGTACCCCTAGCCCGTAACAATATATATTTTCAAAATGTACAAGTAAAGCGCTTTCATATGATACCAAACAGGCCATATTTATCTTAAGTTTATTTTTTCACTCTGTATGTTTTGTCCGCGAGAGGGCGCCACATTAGATTTTGTGAAACCCCATATAGCCTATAACCAGCGGACAATTAAGACGCTTCTAATGATATGTCATTTATCGAATTCGAATAAGTAGTTTAAAAGTTACGAGGGAACAGATGAACATACATACATACATACATACATACATACATAGCCTGTCAAAATCATAACCCTCCTTTTGCTTTGCCGTAGTCGGGTAAAAAAGAAAGGAAACCTAGCGGCTGTCAGAACAGATGTCAACGAAAATTTGATGAATAAGTTGTTTTTCACTCGAATATCATGTGAGTACGGTTTATGTAATTTGTTGAGACATTGTTGTTTATTTTATTGTGTTTGTGATCGCTGTTAAGCGAGAACAATTAAAATGTACGTAAAAACAAATAGTTGTATTCATTTTTGCTTCATCTGAGCCTAGTCTTGGAGACAATAGCGTCAGCCCTGTTGACGCATCAGTTTCTACGAATTCTAATGACCATGGTGCTTTATATCTTATAACGAGTATTTGCGTAAACGTGCTTACAGAATATTATCGATAACTTTATATCGAAATGATACAAACCCTATCACAGTTTTTTGCATTGCCATTTAAAAATATTTGCAAACAAACGTGTAGGTAAAACGAGTAATTTTGCTAAGAACGAAATGCAAACGAAAATTGCAAAACAAAATGCGCTTTATGGCCTAAAAGGTCTATTACACTAAGAAATCGCAATAAACTGAGTGTTATATTATGGTTATATTATAATAATTCTGAAGCATAACACATCTAAAATGTCACGGAAAATGAATAGTAGCGGCGAATATAATTCTAAAACAGTTTTTGTTTGTACAAGACAAGTTTCACTTAATTTGTTTACTTTTCAATATTTATTTACCCGATTTGAACTATACTAGGGTATTAAATCGGATGTGGCAACATAGACCACACTGGCCACCTACCGGGCAATAGCTGAATATATTTTATATAAACTTATTTCATTTTTACTATTTGATGTCTCCAATTGTCGGTCTAATTTTGCTATACTGTAGGAGACGACCTACTAGATGGCGGAACTGAGCCATGGGACCACAGTTTTTCTATGCCATTTTGACACATATCCCTCTCTATTTATCTTAAATCTCTTTGCATACAACGCAGAAGTCGCAAACTTCTATTTCGACGTCAACGCCATCTAGTTGCATTTCGTATAAACTTTTCATAAATATACTTTGTTATGTTAAACTTGACGAACCGCTTTTATCAAGCATGATCAGCACAGAGTACTTTTTTATAACATACCGCCCACCAAGGACATTATTGACGGAATGTCCTTCTAGAACAGGTAATGGGACTGAATGAACTGTTAACAATTTGACAACTTATTTGTCATCTACGTAAAATATTGGAAGTTATATCTGTACTTTGTAAACCTAAAGCTATTTAAATATATACCTAATGCTTAAAATGTAAAAGTTCAATAATTGTTAAAAAAAGTTTCTTAACATAATAATTACAAAAATATAACAATAACTAAAGAAATAAAGATCTTTTAAATGAACAAAAGTAAAAATACTGTATATATTAAAAGTTGGTAAAATTTGATCTAGGTATATAAAATTCATGAATCGGCCACCGGCAAAATGCAAAGTTTAGAGGTAGGCCTTTTAATAACAGAACTCTTGGTATGTAATGTGACCACACGAGAGATATTATCATCTCCGGGATGCTTATGAACTACGCGACCTAACAACCAGCGACTTGGATGTCGTCCTCTTTAATTAGGACAATATCCTCAATTTTAAGGCTCAGGAACCTTTGAACATCATTTATATCGGTTCATGAGATGAGACAAGTAGGTACTCTTGAGACCAGCGCTTCCAGAATGACTGTAACATTCTTTGAATGAATTGCCACCGTGCCCAATAGCTTATTGTGCTCTCATAATTATTATTGTTTGGTACACTATCAATCGGCTCACCGATTAGGAAATGTCCAGATGTTATGGCGAACAATTCACCAGGCTCATCAACATTCAAGAGGCAAATTGATCGCGAATTCAAACATGCTTCAACCTGATTTAGGAGTGTGCCATTGCAATTTTGAATTTCATCTCAAAAGAGTAATTGGTCAAAATAGCCTCATCAACACTCTTTTGAGATGAATGGTGGATTCTATTCGCTTCCTCATAGTCCACACCGAAATTTGATCGCGAGAGGAAATGAAGTGCCACTCAGTACCGTTACCTTCGAGAGGCCAAGTGTTTCAGCTCTTTAGAGGCTCCTACAAATGTGGTACCATTATCGCTGTACATTTTGGCGCAGTGACCTTGTCGTGACACGAAACGACGGAAGGCAGCTAAGAAAGCTTGAGTGCTCATGTCACTAACGACTTCCAAGTGAAGAGCACGAGTGGACATACATACAAATGAACATATGTACCCTTTATATGATCGGTGTCCACGGCCCTTCGTTGTCCTAATATTTATAGGGCCAGCATAGTCAACACCGCTGTGCAAAAATGGTCGCGCGGGAGTACATCGGACAGTTGGAAGAGAGCCCATCATTTGACTCCTGGTGCTTGCCCGATGTTTAGCGCATCCTACACATTTATGCACATGCTGTTTGACGAGGTTTCTAACTCCTATGACCCAATAGGCTGTCCTTAGAAAATTCGACATCAGCTGAGGACCACCGTGTAGAGTCTTTATGTGTGCATCTGCAACTATAAGTGTTGTCAGATGACTATAAGTTGGTAGTACTATAGGGTGTTTAGTTTCTTCGCTCAATGGGGCTTTTTCAATTCTACCTCGAACTCTGATGATACCTTTTTCGTCCAGGTAGGGACATAATGATTTTAGCTTACTTGTTTTTTGTTGTAAATAGCCTTTAGTTTCTAGCTGTATATACTCTGCTGTAAATGTTGCCTTTTGTGTTTGTCGTATACAACATTCCAAAGCTGATGCTAATTCTGTATTTTGTAAATATTTTTGTTTGTGTGTATTATTTTTTAGAAATCGCCTGCAATATGCGATAACTCTTAGAAGTTTCGATAAAGAAGAATATCGCTCGAAAATGAAAGGCTCGGGCACTATAGCAACGTGTGCCTTTATTGATTCCTCTAATTTAACAGACAACACATTTGGCTGTTTGTACTTTATAATGTTTCCTATTTCATTATTTTGAATGATATTATTTTGTTCTAGTGTTTTGTCCTTAGTTGTACTAGTTTGATCTAATTGGTTTTTAGTTTTAGTTCCTTCAATTGTATCTATTCTTTTTAATATTTCCTTATTTTTGACCTGACAGTGCATAAACTTTATGTTATTTAATGCACTGTTTGTACTGTGATTATTTTCAGGAACAGTAGCGCCCGACAATACCCATCCTAACGCAGTACTCTGTGCAATTAGGATACCAGAAGGACTCTTCACTAAGCCTTCATTAATGATGCAGCTGTACACATCCGCGCCTAACAGAACATCGATTTTGTTGGACGTGTTAAATTCTGGATCAGCTAGACACAGATTATTTATGTTTAACCAGTCGAAGGCTCCTAAATTAACACTACGCTCCGGTAGATAAGACGTGATCTTGTTCAACACATAGGCGCTTAGTTCAAACTTGAAGTTTGGGTCGACACGAGATTTGATTGTTAGTTGTACCATGTATTTTGTCATGGTTAACCTGTTATCTCCTAATCCCGACACAAACCCTTGAATGGGAATTTTTTTAAGGCGAAGATATTGAACTGTGGCCTCGGTAATAAAACAGGCCTGCGAACCCTGGTCGAGTAAAGCTCGAACCGTCTGATATTCACCCGTTTTGGACGAGGCCTTTATTAGCGCAGTGGCTAATAACACCTGTCTGGGTCTTGATATCTTTCCTGTAGACAAGCAAGAGACTATCTGAGTAGCACTAGTCGAAGGACTAGCACTATCAGCAGTAAGTTTGTCTTCAGGTTCTTGTTTCTTGCTGTCTGACTCGGTATTGATATGTAGCAAAGAGTGGTGGCGCTTCTGGCACATTCTGCAACGGGTGTTCTTCTTGCAATTGAAAACTGTGTGATTACTGCCTAAACAATTATAACAAAATTTATGTTTACCTACAAATTCACGCCTAGTTTCGACTGATTGTTTAGCAAACTTTTTGCAAAAACAGAGCTTATGAATCTCGCAACAGAATTTACATTTCATTTGTGCCGACGAGTTTGTAGCTAGCATGGTTTTAGGCGTGTGATTGTTTGAACTGTTGTTGAACTGGTGACTTACTACTCTTTTCAGTTCTATGCACTCTAATGCGCGGAAACGTTGTTCCAAGAACATTTTAAATTGCGAGAAGGTAGCAAAGTCATTATTAGAATCGCTACTGACGCTTAATTCCCACTGCTTACGCGTTTTAGGATCTAACTTGAATGTCGATATATGGATGATAATAACATCCCATGTGCTCACATTAATGCCTAAGTTTGTTAGTGCATTTAAGCAATCACTGGTGGTATCCAAAAGCTCCCTTAACGATGTCGCCGATTCAACCTGCATACGTTTAATACCAAAAAGCTTTTTCAAAATACAGTTAGCAAGGTATCTTTTGTTACTGTAACGCTTGCTTAGCAAGTCCCAGCACTGACTGTAGTTGGCCTCAGTAATTGGAGTATTTCGTATGAGTTGTTCAGCTTCACCAGTAAGATGACCTTTCAAATAGTGCAACTTTTGTACATTATCTAATAACTCATTTTTATGAATTAACGACACAAAAAGATCGTGAAATGTCGTCCACTCTCCATATTTGCCAGAAAACGTTGGAATGGCAATTTTTGGTAACTTTACGAATGAACTTGCTGACTTAGATGGACTACTAGAAGAACCATCCCTATTTTGTCCTGTTTCTCCTACATGTTTTAGTTTATTTATCGTTGATTTCATTAAACTTTTGTAAGTGATGTATGTGTCTTCGGTCGTATCATACATATCAACAACCCTTTGTTCTACCTCATCGTCATCATCATCATCTCAGCGTTTATCCCGGTTGCATCCGCGGCTTTCGCGTTGGAGCCTGGGGTCCGCTTTCTTACTTAATTTCCTCCATTTCGCGCGATCTTTAGCATCCTGTGGTGTGAGATTGTTGGCACGCATGTCATCTCTTACAACGTCAAGCCAACACTTCTTTAGTCTACCCCGCTTGCACCGGCCCGACGGAGGCGCCATGGCAAGACATTTGCGACCCACGTAACATACCGGTTTTCGTAAGACGTGACCGTACCAACGTAGGCGACCCTCCTGCAGTTTGTCCGCTATGTCACGGACATGAAGACCGCCACGGATGCGGGAGTTCCTGATGCGGTTCTTCCGCGTAACTCCACACATCCACCGCAGCATATTCATCTCCGTGACACGCAGCTCCTGCTTGTGTCGCTCAAGCACAGGCCACGCCTCACTGCCATAGAGGAGAACAGGTCTAATGATGGTCTTATAGACCTGCCCCTTAAGCTTAACCGGCATTTTGGGGTCACAAATGACACCCGTCACCCCACGCCATTTTGCCCAAGCTGCGGAAATACGTGCCCTGACGTCGCAATCAATGTCGCCGGACGCGTGGAGTACAGACCCCAAGTATTTAAACTGGTCTCTGCATTCGACCATGTCACCGCCTATGCGCACAGACACGGGGTCTGTCGTGTTGCTAGCCATATACACGGTCTTCGCCACATTGAGTTTCAGACCTCCGTTCTCAAGCGAGTCCTTCCACATATTCACACGCCGCACCAGCCGATCCCTGTCCGCGTCCGCCAGCGCGATATCGTCAGCATACATGAGCAACCAAGGAGGTTGCTCATGTGAATCCCTGATGCTATCCGACAGGACGTCTAATATCACGCTGAACAGAAACGGACTAAGGATGGAACCTTGGTGGATTCCGACGGTGACGGGGAAGGGTTTAGTGTCACCAACAGCGGTTCGAACAACGGAATCGGAATTGAGGTACATGTCTCGAATTATGTCAACATAGGCTTCTGACCTCTGGCTTTGGACCTCAGTGCCCACCAGATCACCCCCGAGGGACACAGTCGAAGGCCTTCTGCATATCAAGAAAGAGCATATGCAGAGGCGTGTTCTTCGATCTGTATCTCTCCGTGGCGATCCTTAGTGCGAAGATAGGATGCATGGTTCCCTGGACGAAACCCATATTGACACTCCGAGACAGCACACTCCTGCCGGATCCGGGAGTCTATAATCCTCTCAAAGATCTTCATGGTGTGGGACATGACCTTTATACCGCGATAGTTGCCACACTCCTGTACCGAGCCCTTGCCTTTGAAGACTGGAGTAATAATACTCAGCCTCCATTGGCTCGGGATTTTGCCGGTCAGGAGCACGCGGTTCAAAAAGCTAGTTAGCATGCCCACACCGCGAGGACCCATCGCCTTCCAGGCTTCAATGGGACTCCATCAGCTCCGACAGCTTTCCGATTCGCCATGCGACGAAGAGCCGTATGGACTTCCTCAGGCGTTATCGGGGGCACTAATCCAAGATTTGGAGGGAGTTCCGGTATCTGCACCTCTTGGTGCTGCTTATTCAGCAGCTCGTGGAAGTACGAGCGCCATCTCTCCTTCACCGCGAGAGGTCTCTCAGGTGCTCTATATTTATCTATCTAAATTTTGGTGTTGGTATCTTTAAAAGAATTCCAAAAAGACGTATAACTGACGCTACGATAACTGAACTCGCCAACCGTGCTGGACAAAGCTGTCGCTGCCGATGCAAATAGCCGGGTACACTTGCCGCAGCGGGATTCACTGCGAGTACCACGTACCATGGGAAGAGCGGACCCGTGCTGGGGCCGCTAACTCAAAAATGTGGAAAAGTTATCAACGCTCAATGGACAAATGTTGAATGCTTAATAGTTGACCTTTATGGGTATACCATAGATGTAGGATTTCATGGGGTATACACAAGTAGGGTTAACGTAATCAAATTAAAACAACCACTATATACAGTTCTATTTTCTTAAAATTCCAAAGGATCCAACCAAATGGTTGTCATACAATGCAGAAGTCGCAAACTTCTATTTCGACGTCAACGCCATCTAGTTTCATTTCGTGTAAACTTTTCATAAATATACTTTATGATGTTAAACTTGATGAACGGCTTTGATCAAGCATGATCATTAACACCGGGTCAGCTTCTAATGTTACATAACACAGGTCCGTTCGTGTGTGGAGTACTGCAGCCACATTTGGGCTGGTGCTGCTAAATGCCACCTGCTACTTTGGATTCAGTGGAGCCTAATTGGCGGCTCAAATTAGCTCAAAACGGCCAAAGCTCCTGGAGCACAGTCTGTATTGTGTAGAATGCATTTTGGAGAGTATGCGAGGGAATTGCATGATTTAATTCCCCCTTCTTCGTTCCATCATCGGACGGCCCGTCTTACGGCGAGTTTCCATCCTTTGTGTTTGACACCACTACGATCGGAACGGTTTCGTCATTTGATGTACTTATACCACCTGTCGAGGGACTGGAACACTGTTGGTGACGGTGTTTCCGTCGACTACAAGGCTAAAGTAAATAGGCTCTTAATAAACTAGCGCTTTACCATCAACCATTGCATCACCGTATACCATTAGGCGGGACGGTTGTCACACTAGTTTATACTACGAGAAAGATGATTGGGGAACGACGCTGAAAAAGTATAAAACAAGATTTTCAGAATACTGAACTGAACAAAGTTGCTAATGTAGTTGCTAGTAAATGGACACAGTAGTAATGTCATACAATACTATTCTGAAGTATGCAATATTCACTATGTAGAGATAAATTTTCATGTTTGGAAAGGCGTAGTCACACGTTATATATACGTACCTACCGTAGCACCTTGACAACGCCTTTCCAAACATGAAAATTTTTGTTTTATTCTGAAAATCTTGTTTTATACTTTTTCAGCGTCGTTTTTTGTCGTAGTTGGGTTTTAGTTTTTAACTTTTTTTTATTTGTACTATTTTGGTGTTAAAGTGTATTTGTGGCGCATATTATTAACAAAAGTTAAACTGATGAACTAAAAACTAGGTACTTGACATACCTATTACATCTACACGCACATATAACAACATAACCCCGAAGGCATATAGTGCAGAGGCCTTTTTATGGGAGATTTAGCCAGTTATCAAACTGTTTCCGCCTTCACCGCGTGGAGTTACTCCCAGCTTATGTCGTTTTCATTAGTGCATTACATATTCTAATAATGTTCACACTGCTCTACATTGCATAGCGATTCACAGTTCCCGTGATCCGCGCTTTACTCTTATCGCTAATATTTAACATCATTAAAGCATTCTTGTAATTATGTACAAGCATAAAGCACTCGTGAAGCTCTTTCACATGATACCAAACACGGTATATTTATTTTAATTTTATATTAACATAGAACTTTTTGTCCGCTAGAGGGCACAATACTAAATTTGGTGACAAGCTTTATAGCTCATAACTAACAGAATATCAAGGCCCTTCTAATGGTACTGCAGTGGTCTTATTCTGATAAGTAGTAAAGGAGCTATGAACGAAAAGATGTGAATTATATGCAACCAGCCCATGAATACAGGTAAAGTCACACGCAAATCCTAGCAATATATATATATATTCAAAATGTACAAGTAAAGCGCTTTCAAATGATACTAAACGCGGCATATTTATCCTAACTTTATTTTTTTACTCTGTATGTTTTGTCCGCTAGAGGGCGCCACAGTAGATTTTGTGAAACCCCATATAGCCTATAACCAGCGGACAATTAAGACGTTTCTAATGATATATCATTTGTCGAATTCTGATAAGTAGTTTAGAAGTTACGAGGGAACAGATGAACATACATACATACATACATACATACATACATAGCCTGTCAAAATCATAACCCTCCTTTGCTTTGCCGTAGTCGGGTAAAAAGTTCCTACAAAAAGAATCTTGAAATCTCGCCAAAAACATTCTTGTAAAAACTTGCTAAATCCCTGGCCTGCTGCTTGCTCTAAAAAGTAATGAAATCTAGACAAAGTCATACCAAGTGTACCCTTATGCGTATGTGTATTCCTTACTGCGATTTTTTTGTTATCATAGTTGATGTTGTGTGACTTGACCGTTGAAAGGTATACAAGGGTACAAAAGTAGGTGCTCATAACACCATTGCACCAGACTGTCCCCGGAACTGCTACCCATTGACGATGCGAAATTGTCACTTGGAAAACGTTGATATATCGATCTCAATTGTGGCTTTAGATAGTCATTGAAGAACTGGTAAGGGAACTCAGACTTGAATAACACTTAAGCCTAGATTTCATTACATTTTTAGAGATAATTAAGCAGCTCCATCGAGACTTGGCAATTTCTTGCGAATGTTTCGGTGGTATTTTTTTTGTACTGTTGGTTTCAGGGCCACTCTTATGCATAGGTATTACTGGCGACATTAAAATTATTTTAATCTTAAATCTCTTTGGGTATTATTGAAATACGCAAGTTTATCAAGCCTAAATTGTCTAGTTATTATGTCAACGTTGTCAAGGTCGGGGTTGTTATGTTGATAATTCTGTTTCGACGATTTGGGTGTTAGACAGGGTGTATTCTGTTTCTGTTGCTTTTTTATATTTACGGAGAATACATTATGAGACGGGCATGTAAAAACTGGCACGGAGGTGTCTCTGTTGGTGGCGTTAAGCTGACAAATTTACGTTATGCTGATGATACCACGCTGCTGGCAGCTGATGAGTCAGCTCAGAAATGACAGATCTCCTCAACAGGATCACAAACATCAGCCTGGAACTAGGCATCAGAATAAACCATACAAAGACGAAGGTAATGGTTGTCGACCGCGCAAATAAGCTGGTGATCACTGGGGCACTGAATCTAGAAATAGTCGACAATTTCATTTATCTGGGGTTTAGTATAAGCAACAATGGATCATGTGAATCCATACTAATATTATAAATGCGAATGCTCTCTGTCTGTCTGTTACGTTTTCCCGCTTAAACTTCTCTCAACCGATTTTGATAAAATTTGGCACAGACAATCTTTGTAGACCCTGAGAAGCGATTGCTGTTACCATTTATTGAAAAAATGGGTCTCGAGGATATCTAAAAAGCATATAACTGAATTCCACGCGGCAAAGCCGCGGGCGGAAAGAAGTTGGAAATATGGAGACGAATAGAAATGGCCCAAAATGCCTCAGAAATGTCAGAAATGTTCCCAGCCTCATTAAATTGTGGCGTGACCGCAATATCTCACGAAGACTCAAATCAAATCATTTATTATTTGTAAATATAGTAACAAGAAATACAGATTCCTATATACAAAATATACAGTGCGCTATGTTATAGTTTTAAAGTTCACAAAAATAAAAAATAAATAATGTCAAAAAATTAGGTCTGAAATTAGAAAAACTTAATCGTTCAAGAACTCGTCAACCGTGTAATAACATTTGTCAATTAAATTCTATGTAAAGTTTTCTTGAACTCGGGTACAGGTAATTTTTTTATATGATCAGGTATTTTATTATATATTCTTGGAGCGATGCCAAAGAAACTTTTGTACATTAGAGCTGTTTTACATTTTGTGTGACACAACTGATTTAAATATTTAGCACGCATTGGAGTTTTTTTAACGTCTGATAATTTGACAAATAAGTGCAAATTAGTCTTCACAAATAATGCTGTTTCCAAAATGTACAGTGATGGCAGTGTAAGTAGTTTTAGAGATTTAAAGGCAGGTACACAACTATCGGTTACTCTAATGTTACACATTGCCCTTATACATCGCTTTTGCATTTTGAAAACCAGATCCCTATTAGTGGCCTGCCCCCAAAAAACAAGCCCATATCGTAAAAGTGAACCGACTAGTCCATGATATGCTGTTAATAAGGTTTCAACATTTACTTTTTTTGACAACTGCGAGAGTGCATATGCAGACTGGCTGAGTCGCTTGCATAATTCTTCTGTATGAGGCTTCCACGTAAGGTTATTGTCAATCGTAATACCCAAGAACTTGACATGCCTAACTTCTTCTATTTCATTACACCTGTATGAAATATTTACAGTAGGGTTTTCTCGCCGCTGATAAAAATGCATTATCTTTGTCTTGTTCAGGTTTATAATAAGGTTGTTATTATTAAGCCAATCAATGATATCAGAAAGAGAATTTTTAATATCATTGTTATGTATGTACACTGAATAAAAGGATGAATTGATTGTACTTGTTTTATTTGTAATCTCAATCAATGAAACAGTAATAATTATAAATACCGAACATGGCGTTATTAACAATGTGCTAGCTTATTCTAAAGATCGATTACAGGAGACAGGAAATCAATCAATATTGACATTAGTAATATGTCATTAGTGTTGCCCTAACACTCTCCCACGTTATATAGAATTGTTCATAGGTCCAGTCTTGTAGGTGCTTTCTTTAAGCGTGTACTGCGTCGCAAACCAGGTGACTGCTCTATATTTTCGCTGTGTAGTCCCTGTCTATTTTCTTCAAATTGTATAGGCTGTTCATCACAAATTGTAGGTCTTTCTTTTTCAGGTTCTTCAGGTATCATTTGTACGACATCCTTTTCAGTAGCTTTTTCATCTGTCTTTGGTGTAGGTGGAGCCGTTTGTTCTCTGTATTGGTAAACTTTATTGTGTGAGGTCTTATCATTGTAGTTTTCATTACAGGTTGTCTTCAACATTTGGTCCACGTGTCTGTGACACTTCTTTCCATTAATATCTACTTCATAGTGCAACTTACCTGTTCTGTTAGTAATAATTCCAAATTTCCATTTAGTGTCATCATTGTAGCTTCTTACTTGTACTCTGTCTCCCTCTTTAAAATATTTTCTATCTGATATTTCTTCTCTCTTGTTATTGATTTCTGTACATAAATTTCTTTTTACTAAATCTAATCTTGTCCGGTATAATCTCTTGAACATCATTTCCGCAGGGCTGATTCCAGTTGTAGTATTAGGTGTCTTTCTGTAGGCTATTAGAAATTTCGATAATTTATCTTGTAGGCTTCCATTTTCATTCATCATAGCTTTCAGTTTTCGTTTAAAAGTTTGTACGTATCTTTCTGCTTGTCCATTCGTCGAAGGATGAAACGGTGCAGTAAATTTGGATTGTATACCATTCTCTTTTAAAAACATCTGCATTTCTTCAGAACGGAACTGTCTGCCATTGTCAGACACTATAGTGACTGGTAATCCAAATGTAGTGAATAAATTCTTTAATATCTTGATTGTTGCTGCCGAAGTAATAGATGTAGTAGGAATTACCTCTAGCCATTTCGTATAGGCATCAACAACAACTAGGAAGTAGTTATCCATAAATGGTCCTGCATAGTCTATGTGGATTCTATTCCATGGTTCCTTCGGATATTCCCAACTATGTGTCTGTACTTTATTCGGGTTTCTTTGTAACTGACAACATGTTTTGCATTTTTTTACCATTTGTTCGATATCAACATCAATATTTTTCCACCAAACATAACTTCTTGCTAGGGATTTCATTTTTACCATTCCAGTATGTGCCATATGTAATTCTTGTAAAATTTGTTGTTGTAGCGATCTGGGAATAACTATTCTTATCCCATAGAAAATACAATTATTTTGTAAAGAGTATTCATGCAACTCTTTCTTATTTCCTTTGCCTGATTGAATTTCTTGATATAATTGTTGTAATTCTGTATCTTTTGCTGTAGCTTTTTGAATAGTTTGAAATGTTACTGGTAATATTGAAACTTGTTTTAAGTAGAATATATCATCATCTGTTAAGTTTTCTTTAAGTTCTTCTTTATGTTCCAATCTTGAAAAGTAATCGGCATTTGCATGTTCTGTAGTTTTCCTTAGTTTAATATTGTAATCAAATCCGGCTAGGAAGTTAGCATAGTGTACTAATCTTATGGCTGTTGTAGCTGGAACAGCTTTTTCAGGGTGTAATATTCTTGCCAAGGGTTGATTGTCTATAATTAGTGTGATTTTTCGTCCGTAACAATATTGAAAGAACTTTTTAAGTCCCCATATCAGAGCTGCTGCCTCTTTGTCCAGTTGGCTGTATCCTTTTTCAGCTTTTGTTAATGACCTTGATGCAAAGGCTATTGGTCGTTCTGACTTGTCCGGCATTATATGTGATAACACTGCTCCATATCCAGTGGGTGATGCATCTGTAGCCAGTGTAATGGGTAAGTGTACTTGAAATGGTGTAAGTATTTTCTCACTGCAAATTTCTTCTTTCAATTTATGAAAGATCTCTTCACATTCTCTTGACCAAACAAATTTGGTATTTTTGTGTAGTAGCTGGTAAAGAGGACTCAATTTTGAAGCAAGGTTGGGTATGAATTGTTGGTAGTAATTTATCATACCAAGAAATGTACGTAGAGATGAAACATCAGTGGGACGTGGGCTTTTTTTTTATGTCTTTTACCTTTTCCTCTGTGGGATGCAGCCCCTCTGCATTTATCGTATGTCCGAGATAATTTATTGATTTTTTTGAAAAATTGGCACTTCTTTTTATTTATATGTAGTCCACATTTCTGAAGTTTTTCAAATACTGTTTTTATTCTCTGAAGTAACTGTAAGTATGTCTCTCCTTGTAGGGCAATGTCATCAAAAAAACAAGCCGTACCTGGAAGTCCTTGAAGAGTTTGATCCATGTATCGTTGCCATATATTGGGAGCAATCTTAACACCAAACATCAGTCGTTTAACTTTGTAGGTCCCTTTACATGTGCTTATGGCTTGCATTTCAGATGTAGCTGCATCTGTTTTCATATGTAAGTATGCTTGTTTTATATCTAAGGTGCAAAAATGTTTGCCACCACTTAGCTTTGAGAAGATCTCTTCAATTCGTGGAATTGGGTAATTATCGCTTTGTAAATTTTTATTCAATGTAGATCTGTAATCTGCACATAATCGTACCTGTCCTGTTGGTTTTACCACTGGTACTACTGGTGTACCCCATTGTGAATATGTGACTTTCTCCAGAATTCCAATTTCTTCTAAGCGATCAATTTCTTGTTCCACCATGTCTCGTAAAGCGAATGGTACTGGTCTTGGCTTCATGAAAACAGGTTTCACATTTTCTTTTAGTTTGAAAGAAGCTTCATAGTTCTTAATTTCTCCAATTTGTTCTACGAATAGGTCTTCATATTCTTTAAGTAAACTTTCTAATTTTATTTTGAACTCTTTTTCTGTTATATCATTTTCTTCTTTATTTAGTTTATGTATTTCAAAATGTATGCATAATTTTCTTATCCATTCTCTTCCAACTACTGGATCTACATCTCTATTTATGATAAATAATCTTTCTTTTACTTCTTTATTTTTGTATTTTATTTGTATTAAGCAGGTTCCTATGGGTTGTATGATTTCATCTGTGTATGTTTTTAGTTTTTTCTTTGTGTTTTGTAGTTTCAGGTTAGAGAAATGTTCTTTATAATATTGTTCTGAACATGTAGACACTGCTGCTCCTGTATCGAGTTCCCAGGTATGTATTTTTCCATTTAGTTGAAGTGTAATATTAAATTTATCATTTTCTGTATTAGTATTTTCTGTATGTATTTTATGTATTTCAAAAATCTCTTCATTATCACTTTCATTTGAAGCTGATGTATCATATATTTGTAATTGCTTTTGCACTTTAAAACATACAGACTCTATATGTCCTTTCATATTACAATTCTTGCAAAATAGTTTATTTTTCAGACGGCATTGATGAGCTTTATGATTATCTTTTCCACATCTGTAACATTTTATTTCATATTGTACTTTATTCTTATTATCTGTATTTTTCTTTTTTTTTTTTTTATTTGAAGTATTGTATGTATTTTCATTAGAATTTTGCTTGTATGTATTCTTTCTCTTAAATGAAATTTTATTAATATTTGTGTGATATTCACTTTCCATTTCTTTGGTTTCACATTTAGAAGTTTCTATAGCCATTGCTGTTTTTATAATTTGATCAAATGATGTTGTCGAAGCTTCTTGTAACAGTCTCTCTTTAATCTATGAGTTCCGTAGTCCTCTAATAAATTGTACACGTAAGTGTGTTTCAAATGTGGATTTCTTGCAGCTTCCGCATACAAAGTTACATTTTCCACCCAGCGCTTTTAATGCTGATACGTAATTTGAAAGAGATTCCTGTTCTTGTTGCGTTCTAAGGCAAAACTTATGTTGCTGGGCAACTTCTCCTGGTTCCGGAGCTATGTAATTTTTTAATGTATTTATCAAAGTTTCATATGTTTTGCTTTCCGGAGTTTCCGGTGCTGTCAAATTCTTTAGCACTTGGTAGTATTTGGGTCCGATGCAGTTAAGGAATAATTGTAATTTAACAGTCGGGTCAGACACATTTTTCAAGGTTATGTAATTTTGCAGACGCTGTATGTAACTTTCAAAAGTTTCATTTACTTCATCGTATGGTTGTAAGTTGATACCACTTATGTTAGTATTTTGTTTATCTTGGTTAATTATTAGTGCCTGTTGTAAATTCGCTTGTTGCGTTTGTAATCCTCGCATGGTTTCGGCCATTTGGGCCAACCAGCCCCGGATCTTCAATTTTTTTTAGGCGGGGCAAAAACTGAAAAATGCCGCCCCGCCTACCTACTTCTTTTTATTTTCACCTTTATCATCCATATAATTTCAGCTGTCAATATGTAGAATATATATTTAACAGGGTAGGGTTTAAAATAAAAATAATAATCAAATATATTATTATATTTGTGAATTGAAATTACAATTTTACTCTTCGAGCTTTTTGTTCTGCATATAAATTTATAGCCTTGTCATAATTTAACTCGTGTGCAATACGATTTTCTATCGCTAAGATTGCAAAACCCGATAAGCGTTCCTGGCTCATAGAAGATCGCAAATAATTTTTAATCAGTTTTAGTTTGCTAAAACTTCGCTCGCAGCTTGTGGACGTAGTAGGAAGCGTAGAGTAAATTCGCAGAGCAATACAAATATTAGAAAAAGCATTCTGCAAATCATGCGCATAGATTTGTTGCAAGAGATAAAAACTGTTAGCCTTTTCTATGTCACCAAATAAAACCGGAGCTTGTTCTTTAAAAGCATGAAGTTCCTGGCAGAATTCAACGGCACTTAGCCCAGCTAGCCCCCACTAGATCCGGGGCTGGGGCCAACACTTGTGCTAGTTGTTTTTCCATAATGGATTTGTCGGTATAAATAAGTAGGAAGAAGGAATCTTTGTGAAACGGGCTATCATCACAGGAATGGGAGCCCCTGGATCATGGGAATGTAGGGTTATGTGGAACGCATGGGTATTCACTTACTTTTACAACACTTGACACATTTTTATGATCCTCGTCGCCAGTTTGTTATGTATGTACACTGAATAAAAGGATGAATTGATTGTACTTGTTTTATTTGTAATCTCAATCAATGAAACAGTAATAATTATAAATACCGAACATGGCGTTATTAACAATGTGCTAGCTTATTCTAAAGATCGATTACAGGAGACGGAAATCAATCAATGTTGACATTAGTAATATGTCATTAGTGTTGCCCTAACAATCATATTGATATTTTTTTGGATTATCGCATTGAATTAGCAAACTTTTGTCGTCTGCGAAAGGACCATTTTTGGCGGTGTGGCTTTTGGAAGATCATTGATGTAAATTAAAAAAAGAAATGTTCCTAAGACGCTTCGTTGAGGCACGCCATAATTTATATGTCTTGGTTCAGACTTATAGGTCGAACCATTTTTGTCTTGGGCCAAATTCTACTGAACCTTTCACTTAGATACGATTCCAACAGTTTCAGGACATTCCCTCTGATACCGTAGCTATGAAGTTTTTGTAGTAAGATCTTATGGTCTACATAGTCGAATGCCTTAGTCATGTCTGTAAAGATGGCGCAAATGGGATTTCTTTTATCTACTGACGATATTATTCTAGATATTAATTCAAACAGTCATATTGTTTTATTTTTTCGAAATCCCTTTTGTTCCGTTGCAAATTAATTCACACTTTACAAGATATATGTAAAGAGACTGATGGATCGGAGAACGGAACGCGCTCCGTAGCTGGTAGTACTGTCATAAAATTTTATATCTGCAAAATTAGATATCAGTGGATTATCCCCTTGTTCTCTAGTAGTTCTGTAGTTTTATATGCGACAATCATTTGGTGCAGTGCGCGAAGAGTTTAGCAGTGTTTTAAAGACGAATTACCAACAATAGTAATATTATTCAAAAGTGCCGTATCACAGTGACTGTTTAACAAGTGCACGGAATTCTCGCATTTAATTGTACAGCATAAACAGCAAAGCCCCATGCGCGCATTCCTCGCTAGACTGTCAGTGCTACCAACATACTGACAACGCACTTGACACAAACGTTCCGTTCCAAGTAACAAAAACGGTGCGTTCCAGCTACATAAATAATTGTCTAGATTGTGACTAGTGGCGCCACCCCGACCACAGTATTATATCTTCAATTGTTAATTATGTCGGTTAAACGCTCGCCACCGAAGCCTATTTCTGATATCCGTCCATTCCTGCAGTCTGAATCTTCTCCAGACCTCTCTACCTTGGGACAAGATTATAATGTAACAAACCGTAAGCGTAAGCATGGCGGTTGTGATTGTATAGACCGTCTGGACGAAATTCGTGCATTATTGTCGAAATCTTCCGCTAAGTCTGAAGAGAAGCTTGCAGCTTTACAGGCATCCATCTCTGAAATTAGTGCTCAAAATGCAGAAATACAGAAGTCTATGGAGTTTATTTCAAACGACTACGATGACTTAAAGATAAAACTCGGTCACTTAGAGTCAGAACGTGAAATAGACCGCCGCCGTATCTCTGAGCTGGAAGGAAAAGTAGACTCAATAGAACAACAACTGTTCTCTACGAAGATTGAGATTCGAAATGTGCCCGAAAAACAGAATGAGAATAAGGAAAGTCTTCGGGCCCTTGTAACTCAGGCTGCCAACGTACTTGGCACACCGATTAACGGTAATGAAATAAAAGATGTATTCCGTACAAAGAACAAAAATAACAGTTCTACTATTACTGTCGATTTCATAAGTGCAATAACAAAGGATAATATCATCAAGAGGGTTCGCCAATTTAATAGTGCACATATACAAAACAAGCTATCTACAACCCACTTAAAATTTGACGGACCCAGGCAACCTATATACATTTCCGAAAAACTTACACCTAAGACTCAACGTCTGTATTATCTGGCCCGACGCTTTGCTACAGAAAATGTATATAAATACTGCTGGACTTCCTATGGTAAAGTTATGCTGCGAAAGGTGGACGGTGACCGACATTTCGTTGTTAAAAATGAAGCTGACTTCGACAGCCTACGGCTAAGTGCATGACTTATGTCTGGGCCCCATTCTCAAACTAAAATAATGAGTATAATGTCTTGCTCTTTGTTTAAATACTCATCTTTCCAAAAGTATACCTTTTTATTTTTCTATAAACCTAAACTATACACAAATCCACTCACTCAACTGACACACACTTATGTAGCAGAAATTAATCAACACACAAACACTCACACACACTTATCAGAAGATCAACACCGCATTGACTCCACGTACACTTTCTTACCAGGCTCTAAATTTTACTCTGAAAAACCTAATTTTACCTTCAAACACTTACCTTTATATGATCGAGACATATGTTCTCTACTAGTAGTATTTAGTGCTAACTTAATCCTCGAGCTCAGGGTCCAAATAGCTGTAATATTATTCAACCTTTTTATTAATGATGAACATTGATCAAATATCCCAGGAAATAGATAATGTTTCTATAGCTGATTCTTTTACATGCACTCCGGAAGCATGTCAAAACTATGTGGAAGAGCGCGATTGGGGTTTTCGAATCATTCATATAAACATTAGGAGTATAAAAAAGAATCTAGATCAATTTGTTGCCATGTTGACACTTACAAAGGTTGAATTTGATTTTATTATATTAACAGAATGCTGGTTGCACGTTACGGGTTACATTCCTGTATTAGAGGGCTATACTTTGCATTCCACTAGCAACAACCCAATAAAAAACGATGGCGTCGTAATTTACGTCAAAAACACAATTAACTGTACCACACATGAACCGTTATTTTCGGATGCCAACTGTCTAGTAACATGCTACAATAACACAGCTATAATAGCAGTTTACCGGTCTCCATCTTATCTAAACCCAACTAACTTCTTATCTAGTTTAAATGACTTAATAACTTCAGTTAAATCACAAAACAACATTATCCTCATTGGTGATATTAATATTGATATCAGGCCAGGAAACAATGATCGTCACTCTGACGACTATTTAACATTATCAGCAATGCACGGGTTGCTACCTGCCCACAGTCTCCCGACAAGGATAAATAGCTGTCTGGATCATGTCATGATGAAGACTAAATCGCCTGCCAAGGTTCTTGTATTAGACACCCATGTTACTGATCACCTTCCAGTTGCTGTTTTCCTAGGGACTAGTAAAACAACTACAGCCCCTCCAAAAAAAACTTCTGTCCGATATGACTATGACAAAATAAAAAAGGAAATTAGTAATCATGATTTTACTCCCATTCTCATCACCTCCGACCCGGACCAAGCCACAAATACTTTAATTGCCGCTCTTCAAGCTATCATATTAAAAAATACCAAGATTGTTCAGACTCCCAATAGAAAAATTGTTAAGAAACCTTGGATGACTGCTGGCTTAGTACGATGCATCCGTAATCGCGACAAAATGCACCGACAGGTCAGTAAGTCTCCCAATAATATAATATTAAAAACAACATATACGCGGTACCGCAATTTTTGTAATTCCCTTCTTAAAAAACTAAAGCAAACTTATGAAAAAGCTGAACTTAAAAAGGCAAAGAACAACCCGAAAGCCACGTGGAAAATTATCAAATCAATCACACACAGCAATCAACAAAGGCACTCTCCTAATGCCCTGTTACAATCTTCTGTCGCGCCTATCGTATCTGTCAATAACGCCAATAAGTTTTTTGTTAATGTCGGTGCAAACCTTGCATCAAAGTTTTCTACTGTCTCACCGTCCGTTTACTCATGTCCTACCTCATCTCCAGTTAACTCTTTGGTTATCCCATTAGTTGACCAAGCAGTTGTTACAAGCACTATTCATAGATTGCGTAGTGATTGTGCAGTTGGGTGGGATAACATCCCGGCAAATATAATAAAACAATCAATCTGCACTCTGGCTCCTCCCATTGCCCATATCTGTAACTGTGCCATAAATTCGGGTGTTTTCCCAAAAGCTTTCAAGCGTCCCATTGTTCATCCAGTGTATAAGGGCAAAGCTAGGGAGGATGTTTCCAATTATCGGCCAATTTCTGTCCTTAGCTCTTTATCTAAAATACTCGAACGTATCCTCAACACTAGTCTGACAAAATTTCTGTGTAAAAATAAATTAATTGCCAATAATCAATATGGATTTCGGACAGGAATTTCCACAGAGGATGCCGTCTCTGATTTCACTAATACCCTAATTGATAGATTGGATAGTCGCCTTAAATGCTACGGTGTCTTCTTGGATATGACTAAGGCCTTTGATACGGTGTCTATCCCCAGGCTGTTGGCTAAGATGGAGCATATGGGAGTGCGAGGTGTAGCTCTGGATATTTACAGAGATTATCTCACCGGGCGTAGCCAATGTGTCAAAATTGATTCTGTTCTCAGCGATGAAGAATTTATCAGCTACGGTATACCCCAAGGCAGTATATTGGGTCCCACGCTCTTCCAAATGTACATAAATGATCTTTGTCAACTCTCCCTTTCCCACTGCGACATTTTTACCTACGCAGATGACACTGCACTATTGATATCTGACGTGACCTGGGACAGGGCTAAACAAACCACTGAACTTACCTTGCGAACAATTATGGACTGGCTTTCCACTAATCTACTGACGCTTAATATCTCCAAGACTAAAGTGATTCTGTTTAAACCGCCAAATTCACCCAAACCGACAATGAACTCGGATAAAATAATAGCGCATACCTGTCATGACTCATCTACATGCATCTGCAAATGCCTCGACATGGTATCAAATATCAAATACCTAGGTGTTTATATCGACGAGAAGCTAGATTGGCGCACGCACACGGATACTCTCTGCTCTCGGCTTCGAAAACTAATATATCTATTTAAGGAGCTCAGATATGCGGCTGACATCGAATCAGCTTTATTAGTATATCGATCATTATGCGAGTCAATGATTATGTACTGTATCCCGGTATGGGGCGGTACCTTCAAAACAGTGATGCTTAGGGTGGAACGAGCTCAGCGGGCTGTTCTCAAAGTTATTTATTTCCGTAAAAGGGACTACCCCACAGCTCAGCTGTACTCAGATGCTCAAGTGCTGACAGTGAGAAAATTATATATCCTCCGATCAGTCTTGCGCCAACATTCCACGATTCCACTAGATGGCAAGCTAAGTAATCGACGAATTGGCTTTCCTGTCTGTGAGTCTGTGCAATGCCGTACTGCACTTACGCGACGACACTTTCGTGCCCAAAGCGCTCTAATGTATAATAAAATAAATAAAAAGCTTTTAATTTATAAACTTACCTTACATAAAGTCAAACAGACTCTCAAATCATGGCTACTGTCACTGAACTATGACGAAACAGAGGAAGTTATCATATCTATTTCATAAGATTATAATAAACCCTACTGGTAAGTAACTGCTACACACACATATACATACATACACACGTGTGCACATTTGCAGACACACCCTCACACACGCACGCACGCATACACACACACACACACGTACGCACGCACATAAACACGCACCCCCAAATACTCAATACAGGCTTCTTTTAACCCCTTTAGTCTAGTTTAGGTTACTCTTGTTACGTAAATTCATCTATGTTTTATTAATCTGTTTGCATAAAATTCTGTAACATTTCCTTTTGGGAGAGGGCACTGGCTCCTGTAACACAGGTATATCACCTAGCACAGGAGTCAGGGACTTCACACTTATTTGTACCAATTTTTTTGGGTAATAAAGATTATTATTATTATTATTATTATTTTCTCATTACTTTTGACATTATTGGGATTTTGCAATTGGCCTAGTTTTAACATTTGTTTTGTCATCTCTTTTATGGTCACCAGTTGGATGATCACATTTGCCCTTAAAGCGCTTGCACGTAGCACAATTTGGAGGAGACGTTTTGTTGGTACATTATTTGAAGGCGTGACCCATCTCCCCACAGTGGTTGCATGTTGGGCTGGTTTCACGGTAAAACTTGTATTGTATTGGTATTTTACGATTGTTACTAGATGTTTCAACTGCTGGCAGTTGAAACATCTAGTAACAATCGTAAAATCTCTAACTGGGCATGAGGTCCAATTTATAAAAATTCGGCCTTGATTTATCAGCATTTTCCTAATGCTAGCAGGTACCTCCAGGATATAATTACAGGTAGGACGATCTTGCTACCTTCCTTCGCGTTCAGAAATGGATGACTACATCCATTCTGAATATCCGGCGTAGAAACGATATCTACTTCAGCCTCGTGGGCGCTGGCTCAGGGTCACTTTGCTGATGTTGTTCCGAAGGTAAGGGCGTTGGGGGTGGACTACGCCTTATCAATTGGCTACGCCCGAAACGCCCGCTTGATCCCGTGTTAGACATACCTACTACCACAGAAACAGTAAAAGGTTATAATAATTTTTAGATCATCACTGTAATCGTTAATAATGATGACTCACTGATCACACACGCGACACACTTTACTCAATATTGCAATTCCGCAGAATTGTAGTCAGGCACAATGTTTTAATTCGCAATTATTTGAAATATTTCATTATATTCCGCACATAAGACACGTCTGCTTAGCTTAAAGACCAAGAATCTCATCAGATCTCTCATCTTCTCTATCTTCAGCTATGGTTCGGAGACGTGAATAATCAAGAAAACCGGTCGAGAGTGGTGCTGGAGAAAGATGCTTCAAATTCCTTGGACAGTATTCCGCACAAATCAATCAATCCTTCGAGAGCTGGGTGTCACAATAAGACTCTCCTCCGCCTGCCTTCCAAGAATTTTGGAATATTTTGGCCATATTGCCGGAAGGATGGAGACAACCTCGAACATCTGCTGGTTACTAGGAAGGTGGATGAACAACGTTCTAGAGGTCGCAGTCCAATAAGGTGGACTGACCAAATTTGTTCATCTTTGAACACCGGCCTGCATGATGGCCAGGCATATACTTGCAGCCAGGGATCGTAACAGATGGCGAACTATGGTAAAGAAGAGGATAATTCCACAGGGACATCACGACCCTCAATAATGAGGAGAACTATTTGAGGAGGAGGATATCAACGTTTTTCAAGTGACAATTTTTTATCGCCAATGGGTAGCAACCTGATTTTGTACCCTTGTACGGCCAAGTCACATAACATTAACTATAATAACAAAAAAATCGCAGTAAGGAACATTTCACTTGGTAGGACTTTCTCTAGATTTCATTACTTTTTAGAGATAAACAAGCAGCTCTTTGGCAGACTTGGCAAGTTTTTTACTATTGTATTTGTAAATTGTGTTGGTAATATACGCAAAAAAAAAAATGGAAACCAATTAATTCATGGTACCACTGTCAATGTTACCCGAATCGATCAAAGTTACCCAGATTGACCGTAATATTTGTAGCGCGTAGGGCGTGTCACGTAATTAAAACTCCGATAGCTAAAACGTTGTATATTGCACGTAAGTAAGGAGGTACAATGTATACTATCAGTTAACTAATTACAAGAGTGTAGACGCGACTAAATATAAGAACAGAGTGTGAATGTGGATGTGAACGTTACAGAAATGTGTATGCGAATGTAAAATGTGTCTCTTACAGGCTATGCACTGACTTAAATACTACAGCTATCTCTACACAATAGTGGGGTGACCAATAAGGCGTCCTTGATGCTGATTCGTTGATCGAGGGAGGACGTGGCGTATGATTGGTCAGTGAAGAGAGAGCGCGCCAATTCAGTTCACGTGTAAGGCGGTTCGGTATGGTTCCCACGGTACCACGCACATGGGTCACCAGATGTGCTTCCGGAGTTCCGGGGTGAGATTTAGAGGCACCCTCGCTCCAGGCGGTCGAGACCCACGCCATGACTTCCGCGATCTTGTGTGATTTATTTGAACCCTTTTGCGGAAGGTCGTCAATTGTATTTGTAGTGTATTAAGTGTTGGCAACATTATAACTGCCATAGGGCAACCCTTTTCCATAGATTGTAATTTGTAGTTAGTTTAGTTTTTGGATTATTGAAAAAATGGTGGTTAAATTAAAGGCATGGCGTCTTTCTTAATAATTGAAGTTTTATTATTTAAATTGCTATAATATCACGGCGATATTACAAATTGGCGACGAGGATGAACAATAACGTTTTACATTCGGCTATGGTAGCCTCAATCAACCCATTTACAGAAAACGACGATATAGCGTGTTTTCTAGAAAGATTGGAACAATACTTTTCCGCTAATGGCGTGGAGAAAGGGAAGCAAGTTGCAGTATTATTATGTTCTATTGGGGAGAATGTTTATAAAGTTTTGAAGAATATGTGTCATCCCAAACTTCCGAAGGAAAAACAATATGAAGAATTGGAAGAATTATTACGGTTAAGGTATTTAGAGAGAATTTCCGGTTTTAGAAAAAGGATTCAGTTTGATAAAATGGAACAACAAGAATTGGAAAATGTTGCAAAATGGTATGCTAGAGTCAGAGAAAAGGCGGCGGAGTGCGAGTTTGGATCTTCGTTGGAGGAACGCGTGAAAGATAAATTTGTAGCGGGATTAAAGCCAACCCCTATTCAAGAGAGACTCTGTGAAGAAAGCATATCTAAAACAGCGTCAGAATTGTTGAACATTGCTTTGAATAAGGAATCAGTGTTAAAGGATGAGGTAAAGTCAGTAAATAAGGTTTTTAAAAATGTGGGTAAAGTTGATTCAGGTGAACAAAGGTGTAAAAGAGACAATTCAAAAGTGTTAACATGCATACATTGTGGAAAACCTAATCATAATTTTGCAAAGTGTAAATTTAAAACCTATAAATGTAAAAAGTGTAAAAAATTGGTCATTTAGCATCGGTATGTAGAAGTAAAGCACCAACTCATAATATAAATGTAAGTGAAAATGAGTCCTTAGACGTTTTTGCTATTGATAAATGTATGAATTATGTTGCACCTATAATGTTACATTGCTATATTTATAATAAGCCGGTGGCAATGGAATTGGACACCGGAGCAGCAGTATCATGTTTGCCATTAAAGGTATATAATAGCATCTTCAAAGATATTGATTTAAAACCCACTGAGGTGGAATTGAAAGCATATAATGGGGTAATAATTAAACCCGTAGGGGAAATGTTTGCTCAAGTAAGTTATAAAAATGAAAGGGTAGATTGCAATTTGTTAATTGTGAAAGAAGGTTGTAAAACATTATTTGGTAGAGATTTAATCAGAAAATTCAATTTAAATGTTACTGAATGCCTTTCAATTGATAAAAATATAAAACCTAGCCAAGACTTATCTCAGTTATTAAAAGATTATGAAGAAGTTTTTAGAAATGAGTTAGGTACATTAAAAGGTGAGACTGTTAAGTTAGAATTAATAGATGATAAGGTTAAACCAATTTTTCATAGGCCCAGACCTGTCCCATTTGCATTTAAAGAATTAGTGGATCAAGAATTAAGTAGATTAGAAAAGGAAGGTATCATAGAGAAAATAGATAATTCACAATGGGGAACTCCATTAGTTCCAATCCTGAAGGAGGATGGAAAAAACATTCGTTTATGTGCTAATTATAAAATTACTATTAACAAATATTTAAAGGATGTTAATCACCCATTACCGAGGATAGAAGATATCTTTACAGCGTTGCAAGGTGGTGATAAGTTTACAAAATCAGACTTGAGGAATGCTTACAATCAGTTAATTTTAGATAAGGAAACAAGTCTGTTACTAGCATGGAGCACAACCAAGGGAATTTTTAAGGTAAATAGGTTACCATATGGCACAAAGCCAGCGAGTTCAATTTTTCAGTCAAAATTGGAAAAAATACTATTAGGAGCTAAAGGGGTAGTCAATTTCATTGATGACGTACTCATAACAGGTTCTACTGATGCGGAGCATTGGCAAAATTTAAAAGTGGTGTTGGAGAAATTTAAGAAGGCAGGTTTGCGTTTAAATAAAAGTAAATGTTTATTTTTTCAAAATACAGTTGAGTATTTAGGTCATATTATTTCAAAGAATGGTTTATCAAAAAATAAATCAAAGTTGTCAGGTATTTTAGAGGCTCCTGCACCTAAAAACATTACAGAGGTTAGATCCTGGATGGGAATGGTAAATTATTATTCTAAATTTATTCCTAATTTGTCAGGGAAATTAAAGCCTATTTATGATTTATTAAAAAAAGATAGAAAATTCACATGGTCAAGAGAATGTCAAAAATGTTTTGAAATTGTAAAGAAAGATATTATTTCAGATCAAGTATTAATTCATTATAGTCGAGATTTACCTTTACGCTTAGCATGTGACGCCTCACAAAATGGCATAGGGGCAGTGTTAAGTCATGTATTGTCAGATGGTTCAGAAAAACCTATTAGTTTTATTTCTAGGGTGTATATCAAAGCAGAAGTAGGGTACTCAATGATTCATAAAGAAGCTCTTGCTATATACTGGGCAGTACAAAAATTTTACCAATATTTAGTAGGTAGAAAGTTTGAATTGGTATCAGACCATAAACCATTACAGGCCTTATTTGGGGAACATAAAAGTTTACCACAAATGGCAGCGGGCCGATTGCAAAGATGGTCATTATATTTAGCAGGATTTGATTATACTTTTAAGTTTGTTAAGGGCAAAGAAAATGTCAATGCAGATTGTATTTCTAGGTTACCCGTTCCAGTAGGTGATAATATTGAAAGAGAAAGGGATAATGATTACATTAATTTTGTTCAGGGAAAGAGTATAATTGATTTACATTTAGTGCGTTCAGAAACTAGAAAAGACTCTATTTTAAGTCAAGTGTTTAATATGATTAGATATAATTTTCCAAAACAAGTAACAAATGATTTATTTAAGGCATTTATGAGTCGAAAAGACGAATTATATATAGAAAAGGGAGTAATAATGTGGGGATATAGAGTGGTTATTCCAAAGAAATTACACAATTTAATTTTAAATGAGTTACATTCTACTCATCAAGGTATAATAAAAATGAAAAGTAATGCTCGTTCATATTTTTGGTGGCCAGGGTTAGATAAGGACATCGAAAATTTTGTAAAATCTTGTGATGTATGTATGTCGGAAAGGCCTGAACCGCGAAGAGCAAAAATAATTTCTTGGCCAAGGGTCAGTGTTCCTTATGAACGTGTACATGCAGATTTTTTAGGTCCATTACAGGGAAATACAATATTGTTAATTGTAGATTCTTATACCAAGTGGCCAGAAGCATTTATAATGAAAAATTTTGAATCTAAGCATGCAATAGAAAAATTTAGAGAATGTTTTAGTAGATTTGGCTTGCCAAAAGTTTTAGTTACAGATAATGCATCAACATTTATGTCTAGTGATTTTTTAGAATTTTTGCACAAAAATGGTATTAAGCACGAAACCTCGCCTCCATTTCACCCAGCCAGTAATGGTTTTGCTGAAAATGCAGTTAAAAGTTTTAAATCAGGGATGAATAAAGCTTTAAAGGATGGAAGAAACAGAGGCATTTCATTTGAAACATTAATGAACAGATACTTATTTAATTATAGAAATTCAGTACATATAACAACTGGAGTAGCTCCATCTGAGTTAATGTTTCAAAGAAAATTAAAAACAAGATTTGATTTGTTAACTAATAAGAGAGAAGGGAATAAGGAAAGGAAATTGAATGGAGGTAGAGATGAAAGGTTCCAAGAGGGTAACATAGTGTTTTGTAGGGATTATAGAAATCCTAGTAAGAAAAAATTTGTTAAATGTGTAATAGATGAAGTTCTAGGATGTACAACTTATTTATGTAAGGTATTAGGTGAAAATTTAATTTGGAAACGACATTTGAACCAGATTATTTCTGCTGATCCCCAGAGCAACATCCATGATAAATACACGGATAACACAAATTATAGTGATGAAAATAGTGATTCAAATAAAACATCAGTAAACGATGATTATTTAAAAGATTGTGAATCTGATAATTCTCCCAAAACTCAGGATACAGAGCAGGGTCAAAGTGTAAGCTTGGATTTTCACAAAGAGTCATTTGCAGAGGAATCTGGCAATAGCGTAGCACAGAATGAAAATGTAGTTAAAGCAGATGAGGTCTTGGAAAGTCCAGGATTAAGACGTTCAAGTCGAATTATAAGGAAACCCACTCGTCTGAACTTGTGAGGGGGAGTATTTGTAGTGTATTAAGTGTTGGCAACATTATAACTGCCATAGGGCAACCCTTTTCCATAGATTGTAATTTGTAGTTAGTTTAGTTTTTGGATTATTGTAAAATGGTGGCTAAATTAAAGTTCATAATAACTGAAGTTTTATTATTTAAATTGCTATAATATCACGGCGATATTACAGTATTGTAGCATGTGTGTGGCTGCTGCTACATATTTTTGAATTGAATATATTTGCCAGCAGTTTTTCGGCAGGATTTTTCTTGTAGATTTGTTGTGGATCTTCTATAATCTATAGGATGCATTTTGGGGATTGTGCGAGGGTATTGCATGATTTAATTCCCGTCTCCGTTCCACCATCGGACGACCCGTCGTACGTAAGTTTCCTCCCTTACGTTGTTAACACTACTACGATCCGGACGATGCCTTTCGCCTCCTCCCTTATACCGCGTACATCGAGGGAATGGAACAGTTTGCCAGCGGCGGTGTTTCCGTCAGACTACAATATTTACAAGGCTAGAATGAATAGGCTCTTAATTAATAAACTAGTGCGCTTTACCATCAATGACTACGTCACTGCTTACCATTAGGCGGGATTGCGGTCAAGCGCTAGTTTATAATTTAATAAAAAAAAGTCCCGGAAATCAACTGAATTCATATACTTTTTACCCGACTGCCAGGAAGAGTTCGGGGTGCCAGAAGGGTTCTGGCGTCCCCGCAGTCTCAAGATCAATCTCCCTATGGCCCAGCATCATTGGGTTTGACACTGCATCACCTCGCTCAACTGCCATCTTCTTTCCTATTCACTCAATTTAAAAAACAAATAAAAAGGTCTAATAAGAAAAGTAGGTGTGCACAGCGGACGCACGTCCTCTCATTCAAAGTGCACCTCTCTAATATTCGAGGTCTGCACCTCTGCACTCCAATCTCACTGCAGTACATCACCACCTTGAGACTGATAAGACCCATCTACTTTTCTTGAGGGAGCCCAGATGTCCGTCTGATGCAGCATACCTCAACTACCCGGGATACGTATTGGAGCATCATTTCCTGCAGCGTGCCGGGGTCTGTGTGTATGTCCGCAATGACATCTGTTGCCGGCGCCTCCGTCACCTCGAAGACCCTCACTTCTCGTCCCTATGGCTGTTGGTTGACAATGGTGTGGACAAAATTGTTTACACTTGTTTACACCGATCGCACAGCGGTGATCAGGAGACAACTCGATTATTTGACCACTTCAGTGAGGGTGCTGACAATGCGCTGCACTTGCACCCTGACGCATAGTTCGTCGCTCTGGGGGACTTCAATGCCTGCCACCAGGACTGGCTTTTCCCGTACCAGAGGACCGACCACGCTGGGAGAGCCTTTCCCAGCTGGTAGAGCAAGCGACTAGGGTGCCTGATGTAGTTGGTCATACTGCCAATTGTCTGGACCTTAGGGAGTTCCTCAAACTGCATTGGAGTTTAACATAGGACAACCACTACCTACTCGTCACGCTTATGCAACAATCAATTATAATCAAGAGACTGAATTTAAGTTCCCTAATCGCGTCATGTTTAGCATTGTTCATATCTTCATTTGGGTTGCATAGGAATTTTAAAGAAATCGGTTCAGTGGCTCCATTTTCAAACTAAAATTACGGGTAAAAATTAAAATAAACAAAATTACGTCGTTCGCTTACATGCCTTTTCCCAATTATTTTAGCGTCAACATCCAGTCTAACCGGATGCAGCTGAAAATTACTTTTCACAACTAAAAAGTGTAAAATAAAAACTTTTATTGCAAAAAAAAAAACAACTACCAAAAAACACTACCTTCAAAGTGAAAAGTAACTAATTTCGGAAGTCGGTGTCAAAAACTAATATACAAAAACCAAAGACACCGACTACCGAAATTAGTTATTTTTCATTTTTACCCGACTACGGCAAAGCAAAAGGAGGGTTATGATTTTGACAGGCTATGTATGTATGTATGTATGTATGTATGTATGTTCATCTGTTCCCTCGTAACTTCTAAACTACTTATCAGAATTCGACAAATGAAATATCATTAGAAGCGTCTTAATTGTCCGCTGGTTATAGGCTATATGGGGTTTCACAAAATCTACTGTGGCGCCCTCTAGCGGACAAAACATACAGAGTAAAAATATAAAGTTAAGATAAATATGCCGTGTTTGGTATCACTTGAAAGCGCTTTACTTGTACATTTTGAATATATATATATTGCTAGCATTTGCGTGTGACTTTACCTGTATTCATGGGCTGGTTGCATATAATTCACATCTTTTTACCCGACTACGGCAAAGCAAAAGGAGGGTTATGATTTTGACAGGCTATCAGTGGCGAAGAGTCCATACAAGCCGATTCCCACCGGGTTACCTTTCAAAAATCAGTTCCATATTCATACAAAAGTATTTACATTCTATTTCATTAAAGTATTATTAATCAAATGCCTGCGCGATTTACAATAGCAATAGTAATTCTTAGCAATACCCTAAGTATCACATTTCATTTTATAGTCGTAAATTAATCAGCGATTCAATTTTTCGTACCTAAATTACATTAAAGGTAACTCGACGATTTACAGCTTATCTCGGCCAACGTTTTACTATGAGGCGAAAAGAGACAGAGCGTGTCAAACCATCTCTTTCTAATGCTCGCTAACTGTACGTAAAATTTAAAGAAAGATAAGGCTGATCGCGACCGGCTTGCAGTTCTCTCCTCTCCTCTATTAGAAAGAGACAAAGAAATTATTGTTATTGAACCACGGCACGGGAGAAAGAAAACACGACAAAATTAAAAAGAATTAGCGTTATAATGAAATCCTTCGCAAGTCATATTCTTTTTATTTTGGCATATTTTCGCGTTCCATTTCGTTTGGTTAAAAATAGATTATTTTTAGTATGTGACATGTGTTCCTATACCACTGGTGCGTGATAATTTCGTTTGTTATATTTTAATATTTGTGTTATTTAAACTGTGACTGATTCTGTAAGGTAATTTAATCGCAGATTTGGTTAAATACTGTGGATTTTGTTTGTTATTATGGCTTTAATTCATATAGAGTGCTGCTCAACAGACTACCTGCTTACAAAAGAAACTTCATTTTCAAAACTAAGTTATGCATACAAGAAGCATACAGCTATGTAGAGCACTACCACACATGATTATTGATTGCAAAAGGCGAGATGGATTTTTTAAACATTTTCACGCGTCGTTATATGATAAATATACATGGATGACAGGCAGTTGCAAACTGAACAAAATGTTCTGTCATCCGTGTTTGTTATTTTCTGATTCGAAATCTGTTTGGAGCAGTACGGGTTTTACGGATATTAATAATTTGTCTAACTCAGCCAAAAAACACATTCAGACTGAAAAACACATCCGTAGCTGCGTGTTACTTCATGAATTTGGAAATAATGGCAGAATCGAGTCATTTTTTTCCAACGCTTTTGATGTACATAACAGAAAAGTTGACCGTAATCGCGAGTTAATGAAACGTTTTATTGACACGGTCATTCTTTTGGGGAAGCAAGAATTACCATTTCGCGGTCACAATGAAAGAGCAGATTCGGACAATCGCGGAAATTACATTGAAACGT